>CAUYPK010006866.1:0-27877 GCA_963574355.1 Loris lydekkerianus | reverse complement strand
CAATGAAAGGGGATTACTTGTTCTTTTCTTACAGAGTTCTCTGTGGTTTCAGCTTATCATACCTTTGTCAGAAGCATAACCTGCCAATATCTTCTCCCATTCTGAGGGTTACCTGCTTGCTTTACTTACTGTGTTCTTGGCGGCGGGCAAGCAGAGCGGCGCGCCTGTCGGGAGCTCTGCTGTGGCACTGGAGGAGGCTGAGGCGGCGGCGGCGGGCCCGTACCAGCTCCCGGAGGTGGCGGTCGAGGCGCCGGGGTTCCCCATGGGCGGGTGTGTGGGCGCCCAGCACGACTCTTCAGGCAGCCTCAACAAGAACTCGAGGGGCAACGGAGTTGCTTTAGGTTGCAACCAGCCTTTGAAAAAGGAGAAACCAAAATGTAAAAGCCATTATCCTATGACAGATGGACAACTGCGCAGCAAGAGAGACGAATTTTGGGATACTGCACCAGCATTTGAAGACCGTAAAGAGATTTGGGATGCCTTGAAGGCTGCTGCGCATGCTTTTGAGAGCAATGATCATGAACTGGCACAAACAATCATTGATGGTGCAAATATAACATTACCACACGGTGCACTTACAGAGTGCTATGATGAACTGGGGAACAGATACCAGCTTCCAGTCTATTGTTTAGCACCACCAATCAACATGATAGAGGAAAAGAGTGACATGGAGACTCTGGATATTCCTGAGCCACCACCCAATTCTGGATATGATTCTCAGCTCCGTTTGCGCCTTTCTACAGGCAAAGACCTCAAACTTGTGGTTCTTAGCACAGACACAGTATCCACATGAAGAGATGGTTACATGCAGATGAAGGAGTGGAACCAAGTAGTCAGCGTTGGTTTTTCTCTGGCAGACGTCTCACTGACAAAATGAAGTTGGAAGAGCTGAAGATCCCAAATGACTATGTTGTACAGGTTATCGTGAGCCAGACTTTGCAGAACCCAACATCAGTTGAAAACTGAACTGATCCTATTGGCTGGTTCCCTGATCCTTCTGCTCCTTTTTATTGTGATGTTGTTATTTCCTACTCTATGGCGTGAAATTTTAGTTTAGAAGCTTTTTAGTTTGATCAAGTCCCAGTAGTGTATTTAAAAGGTAGCATTTCCAAGCAATGAGATACTACTCCCCTGTCTTCTAAATACAAAATGAAAACTCTGTAAAAAGGACATAAAAATAAACTTCTTTTTCCCTGTCCCCGCCATGCAAATCAACTCTCTAATCCTCCCAAATCCTTTTTGAGAAGAAATTCTTACAGAACTGCTTGTATAAGCACCCTTATTAAAAATCACTTTACATGTTTTCTCTCGATTTACGTCTCAGTCAAAAATATTTTAGAGATCAAAATATCCATCTTTAATCAAGTTTTACGGATTTACTAATTTTTGGCAAAATGCATAGAAACTTCGGCACAGCATATTTTATCACAGGAAAACTGAGGAAAATAGTGAAAAAAATCATAAGTGAGAGGTCATTTTTATTAATTATTTCCAAATAATTATCTGTTCTGTCTTTTTTTCTCCATAACTGATTAAGATTATTTCTTTTATTTATGTGTTTTTGAACAAGTAGCATAACATAGATCAGTTCCACAAACTCTGTAATCAGCCAAATGGTAAACATTTTAGGCTTTGCAGAGAGAGGATTTGGTCTCTGTAGCAACTACTTATCTTTGTCGTTTTAATGAGGAAGCGGCCATGAATGATACCTAAACAAATGTGTGTGCTTGTGTTCCTGTAAAGCTTATGTATAGACGTTGAAATTTGAATCTCATGTAATGTTTATGTATCTCATTCAATGTTTTGAATTGTGGTAAAAAAATTTGAAAATTGAATCTCATGTAATGTTTATGTATCTCATTCAATGTTTTGAATTGTGGTAAAAAAAATCATTCATAGACCTAAGACATAAATTAAAGTTGGAAATTTTGAGTTCAGAAACACTGAAAAAGTGTGAGCACAGGTGGGTGTTTATATGTTACCTTACCAGGTCATTAACCCTAACGTAAGAGTTTGACCCTGGTCCATCCTTTCACACCTTTAAGTTTTTGTGAGCAGTTCTTATTCTTGAAAAATTATTTAAGTTCCGAACAGATGCAACAAAAGAGACATTTGTTGGCCCAGAAGACTGTATATCACAAGTAAAGAGCTTAAGGGCATAAATTTTTTCTCAGTGAACACTCAGTGCAGTCAGCTTAATCCATCAAAAGAGAGGGAGCACAGGGCTAAGAGAGGAGGGAGGAAGAAAGAGAACAGGTGCAGTAGCCCCTTTATGCCCTTACATTGAGGAGCTCCTACTGCTTTTTGGCAATAATGCAGCTCCAGTGATAAAGAATTCTTCTCTATTCATATGCTGATATGTTTTATATACCTACCTTTGCATTTTCTTGTGGTTTATATCTTTTTAAGTCCTTTAAGTATAATTCTCTCAGCATCATTAGTGCACACTCAAACATCTTTGAACAAGATGATGTTATAGGATACATTCATAAGAAAGGAAAGTCCAGGTCCCTTAGCTAGCTAGGCAGGTAAGCACCTATAGAAATTCTACATCGATTCTTTCCAACACAATAGAATTGAAGCAAAGATTTTTCTTTTAATCATTCTAAGTATCATATTAGTGGGGGTTATGTGGACTAAACATAAGTAGTGATAAAATAAATTCTATAAACAGTTCCGACAGTGTAACAGCCCATCTGTGTATGGATGTGTATATATGGAGGTAGGGGTGGGCTATGGTTCCGGTGGGGCTCTTCACACTCAGAGCTGCAGCTTGTGGTGGGAAAGATGGAGGCTGAAAGGTGGAGACTAGAGGGTGTAAGCTGAATGTGGAAAAGGAAGATGCAAGGAGCTATTTAAGATCCAAGACATTTTATGTAAACAAGTAAGAAAATAATAGAAATGTGGGTTAGTAGTCTTACCAAAGAATTCTTGTCAGGAAAATTTGGAAAACCATCATACTGGAATTATGTATAGACTTTACCAGACATCTGAAGCCCCAGTATTTATAAGCATATCATTGCATTCGAATATACTAATAAAGTAATTCCCTCAGATATGTATGTTGTCTCTCACATTTAAAATGAAAACTTTTGTTAAAACCCATCTGCCTAGAATAGAACACTGATTTTAAATTAGTTCTTTACTACTTAAATGAAATTAATTTTTTCTAACATAAAGTAGCATTATTTCTGTTTTTTACCATCTTGAGACTGTATATTATTGGTGTTTAATTTATTTTTTTGTTTTGCTCTGTTCTGTTTTGCTTTGTTTTTTGAGACAGTCTCACTCTGTTGGCCAGGCTGTAGAGTGTCTTGGCATCATAGCTCACAGCAACTTCCAAACTCATTGCCTACCGAGTAGCTGAGACTAGAGAGGGGTGCCCACCACAACCCCTGGCTAGTTTTTAGTGGAGACAGGGGTCTTGCTCTTGCTCAGGCTTCTCTCCAACTCCTGAGCTCAAGCAATCCACCTGCCTCTGCCTCCCAGAATGCTAGCTAGGATCACAGGTGTGAGCCACCACACCCCGCCCATTGGTGTTCAGTTTGAATAGAAATTATGTGCTGGCCTGCTGTAATGGCTCACACCTGTTATCCTAGCACTCTGGGTGAGGGGTTCTTTTACATCTGGGACTCTACTTTGTAATCTAAAAATTTGTGCCTTCATATTAATTTGAAATAAAAAAAAAAAAGAAAGAAAAATAGCCGGGTGGTGTGGTGGGCGCCTGTTAGTCCCAGCTACTCGAGAGACTAAGGCAAGAGGATCACTTGAGTTCAAGAGTTTGAGATTGCTGTGAGCTGTGATGCAATAGCACTCTACTACGGGTGACAAAGTGAGACACTCTGTCTCAAAAAAAAAGGAAGAAAAAAGAAATTATGTGCTATAATGGGGAAGAAATTTCTGAAAATATATTACTTCTTTAATTCAAAAAATTGTTTCTATACAACTGTGGTAACAACCTGAGCAGCTATAGCAAAGTTGATCACTTTCCCTTCACCTCTGGTGTTCTGAAATAAATTAGAAACCCAAGGATTTGCTCTCCCTGAATTGAAGATGCATGCAGGAATTAAAGAAGTGTCCCCATGTATTCATGGCTTTGTTAGAATAAACCTATTCAAACTAGAGTTGCTTTTTGAAAAATCTAGAGAGTTTCTAGGATGTTGGGATGTCTGGAAAAAACACTGGATTATCTGAACATCCAGGTGTCCAGAAAGCAAGAACCAGGTCACTTCAGGAGACTTTCCCGGTAGGATTATGTGGCCATTCATGCATGTGACTGATCCCAGGTACACACGTGAGTGTCTCACCATCCTTCTCCTAAATAACTCTGAAGTCCCAGAATAAAGACCTAATTGGCTCTCTGCCCATGTCCTGAATTGGTTGTTCCATTGGGTTAGGAGGCTGCTGTTGTCTGGGAGCCAAAGTGTGCAGCATGCTGGACTACCTGTGAGCATGGGGGTTAAGCTAGGAGAGGAGGTTGAGCACAGTAGATGGCTGCTATGTTGAGTAAGGACGTAATCAATAAGCTGCTAAGAAGAACAGTCTAGACTGCTGAAAGATTCATGGAGGGCTTCAGGGAAGGGGTGCATTCAAACAAGATTATAGAAAGTTGGGTTGTGTTTAGATGCCAATAGCTAATAGGTGAAACAATGTGAGCCCAGTTGTAGAGCACTTTGGCACATCAGTCTGGTTCAGTGATCCTCGGTGTGGCTGTCCTGAATCATCTGAGCATCCCGTGTCAATGCCTGGGCTCCAACCAGACTGACCGCAACAGGATCTCTGGGCTGTGTGGTCAGAGCATTTGTAGTTTTCAAAGGTTCCCAGATGATTCCGATGCAAAGAGGACTGAGGACCACTGAACAGTGAAAGACTACAGTATGCTGTGAAGTAGTTGGAGAAAGATGCTAGCACATGACTACCGAGACTCTTCTGTATCAGCTGAGGACTTCTCAGGTGTCTCCTGTGAGTAAGTGGAGCCACTGGCATTCACTATTGTATTGGTTCCCATTGTTTTCTGAGTATAATTGTATCTTTTTGGAGATCTTTCAGGACAGGGCAGCAGACGGGGAAAGGAAAGTTATGGGATCTAAGTATATGTCACACAGCTCTTGGTGCTCATCTCGAATGTCATTTATCCACTCACAGGTTCTCTGTAGGAGAAAACCAACTCCAGATACAGTTTTCTAAGCAGAATGTATCAAAGCTCTGCAATGATTCTTTCTTCTCTGTTTAGGGGAGTTGGCTGCATCTTTGTTGAAATGATCCAAGGGGTTGCTGCTTTTCCAGGAATGAAAGACATTCAAGATCAACTTGAACGAATATTCCTCGTAAGTTCTTTGCTGAGTGCTTCTGTAGAAAATTGGTGTTTAATTGGTCACTTTAGTGACAAATTCTACTCTATGGAAAGTGATTTAAAACAAATTAATTCATTGTCACATTTAGTTCTAACATTTTTTTGACTTTGAAAAAGCAGAAAATTAGTCAAAATTGTGCTTTTAAACTATGTATTGCACATAGCATAATATATCAAATGATAAGAAAGAATAAGATATGAGGGGCAATGTGTTAAAAATGAGGATTCTTACTCTAGCCCTGGTGACAGAGCAAGAATCCAGTTCTCACAGAGGAATTCCAAGTAATTCACATAGATACCCACCCCTCCTTGGCTGTGGCCTTTGAGCATGGAAAGTGAGAGGACAGTGACTTTACATGGAGACACCAGACAAACAGTACCTTGGCCAGCATGTCCCCTTGAGGAGATATGGCACTTTGCCTCTGTGATCTTCCTCCCAAACCATAACTCCTGTCCAATCGTGAAAAACACTTCACACAAAGCTAAACTGAAGAGCCATTCCACAGAACACCTGGGTGGTTCTTCTCAAAACTGTCAGGGTTACCAAAATAAGGAAAGTCTGAGATACTGTCAAAACCCAAAGGAGGCTAAAGAGATGTGACAGCCTGTTGTAATATGGTTTCCTGGATGGAATCCTGGAACAGAAAAAGCACATTGGGGAAAATTAGTGACACCCAAATAAATTTGTTTAGTTAATATCAGGTACCAATATGAGCTGTGACAAATATATCATATAAGGTAAGATTGTAACAAGAGGGGAAACTGAGTGAGGGGTATACACAAACTCTATTAGATTTTGTAACTTTTCTATAAATCTAAAACTATTCTATAATAAAAAGCTTACTTAAATTTTTAAAAACCTTTAGAATATATGTAAGTAGTCTTGTGTTAGACTTTTTAGATTTAGTACCTTACTCTGTTATTTTTTAGCTATGTGACTTTGGACTAAAGGATTTATTAGACATCTGAGCCTTAGTTTTCTCATGGGTGAGACAGAGATAATAATAGCACCTATCTCATACATTGCTTTGTGTAATAATCTGCTTAATATACAAAAAGTCCTTTTTTTTTTTTTTTTTTTTCCCAGTTTTTGGCCGGGGCTGTGTTTGAACCCCCCACCTCTGGCATATGGGGCCGGCGCCCTACTCCTTTGAGCCACAGGTGCCGCCCATACATAAAGTACTTTTAGAAGTATGCTTGGCATATAGTAAATACTCTGTAAATACTGGTTATTATTTCCATTGCATCATTTTTTATGCTAAATACTTAGTAGAACTTCTACATTAGCTAATATTCATATAAACCTATTATTTAAATTAGGGTTTTTGTTAAAAGGTTTTAAACTCTATACCTGGTTAGTTAACATTACCATGCATTTTCCTTCCTTAGCAAAACTCTTGTATGAAATCACTGGGGCATATTTTAGGATAGTTATGTCAAGAGATGTACTTAATGGGGTTATTATTCATTTTAATTAAGCAAGCATGGCACTAAAATATAGCTTTCATATTATGTACAGGAACTTCAGTAGGAGGTAATGATACAAACTAAGAAGACTACTGTGTTCATCTTGATGTCCACAATAATATGCAAAAAATATATCAATGGAAATAATACAAAATTGAGCTTTCTGATCTTACTATAAATTCATTTGTGTTCATAACCCTTAGCATAAAGGTACAGTTTTTATAAACAGACTTTCTTTTGTCTAATCTATTTCCATGCAGTTATCTTAAATAATTTTTCCACAATTTTCTTAAAAATTGAAACTTTTCTGTATATTATGTCATTGGAAAACAACAAGAGGGGGTTTTAATGGACTCTAGTTTGCATCATATAGTTTTATGCAAAGACATATTCTCCAATGTTTAGCATGTTTATTTATTTAAAACTCAAGTGTAATAGTAATACCACCAGATTATATCCTGAGAATAATTTCCTAATTTTTAGGTTTCACAGACTGTTTTACTCCTTGATAGCTATTGAATAATAGTTATGTAACTTTGTAAAATTACTGACTTTTTTAATGCTAGAATTGTTATTTAAAATCAGAAAACTTCAAATGGGAATAATAGACAAAGAAATATTTCCACCTAAGTATTACTTTAGGAGAAATTTTAAATTTAAATTTCCTCTTAAAGGAAAGGAAATGGCTATATAAAATGAGGTATATTATATAATAATGGAACCAAAAATATGAGTTCCATGAAAGCATAATTTATTGACATAGCTTAGTCAGTGTTTTCATTTGAAATATATGTATAATGTAAGTAATTTCCAAAATAATTTCCTATGGGTAATACCTTGTTGGATTGCTTCCTGTAAGGAGATGTTGCTATTATTTCTTAATTTTCTGGCATTAGTTTCCTCACTTCATGGGTATTCAGAGACCTTTGAGCTATGACTAGGCTTTTAATAAGTCAAAGAAATAAATCACTGTAAAATTCCTTGGGGATTGTTGATACACTGAACCATTGTTTGCCCTTGTTAGAGCACAGAGACCCATAAATGCAGATAAGTGTCATGATTGATGGTGATATGTCTCTATTTACTATAGTTACTTTACATGTATAATTCCTTGCCCAAGTAAAATGTCAAATAGGAAATAAAGATCGTCTGTATGAAACTGATGCTGTAGAATTTAATAATATTATGATTTGCCTTGAAGGATGAGACAAAACCAGGTAAAGAGAAATCTACAGAACTTCTTTTGAGAGTAAATGTTATCATCTTCAATATTTTTATTTTCTCCACTGAATTGTTTAAATTTGCAAGGGCTAGCTAGCTCTATATCACATTAAACAAGCAAATTCTCAGGAGTGGTGTGGTCAGTGGAAGAGGAAATTTCACAAACCCAACATAGTTAAATCACTGAGAACAAATGCTTTTCCTCTGTGACCTTTCATGTCTGCTCTGAAGAGGAAAGACTGTTAAATTGTGATTAAATCCACTTTAACAGGCTTCTAATGTGAATTGCCAGACTCTTGTTAAGTGGCAGTTGTGTATCTGGCCTCTGGTAAAGCATTGCCAAGGAGATAAACAACTTTGAAAAGTCATGAAACACGGGATTATTTGGATTGTTGTGTGTTTTAATATAAGAATTAAGTCCATTCATTTGCCTTTGAACTGTACGTGGAAAGGTGTTTAATAACTCTGAAGCAGAAATTAATTGTTTGATACCCAAGATAGCTAATATAATTAGCTCCCACACACTGAGTCTTTATAAAAAATGCAAAAGGCAACAAAGATTAGATAATAAAAGCCTTTATATTTTTCTTTCTAAGATACCTTCCCCCACCCCCCGCTTTTTTCCTTTTTCCCTCCTGTGGTGAAAGGGAGCAGTTCACATTTTTAACAAATCCAATGAATTTATTTCCGGAACATAAAATCCCTGTTCATGTACATAAAATGAGCTAACTATGCTGCAATTTGAGATTTCACCATTAAGTCATTCTTATTATAGTTGCGATGCTTATATGCAAGAAAGGAACGAAAGGGATAGAATTTTGACAAATTATATTCAAGGTATTTTGAATTTGCAGATGAATAGGCACCTGCTTCTCTAAGCAGCACCTCCACTCTTAGGTGGAAAGCGATTTATTTCTATTTCTTTAGCATTTCCCGCTTTGTAATGTGGCATAATATATTCTCTTCACCTCCATTAGTTGCAAAAATAAGGAGCAAATGCATTCATCCAGTTAAATATATATTCAGAGTGACAAAATTACAACTAATGAAAAAATTTGTATTCCAGTCATATGGTTCCAAATTGAAAAAGAGTCTCCTTGGTGGAACCCTGGGAATATGTGTCTCTCTCACTACAAAACAGCTGAACAAATGGCAGAGCACTAAGAGTGCTTGCATAGCTGTCTGAGACCTTGGGCAGGTGCCTCTGGGTTTGGGTGGCTCAAAGCCCAGTGTACAACAGCCATGCCAGAGTTGCTGGTGTGATTCTGTTTCCCAGGTCTGTTGTTTTTCTCCCTGTCTTTGCTAACCCTGACAGCCCCACCTTTCTCTGTCTCTGGAGTCTCCTGGCGCACAGTGAGATTCACCCAACAGTTGTTAGAAGTATTGTGCATTATATATTTGGTACAGTTGTTAAAAT
This sequence comes from Loris lydekkerianus, assembly GCA_963574355.1. Lineage (NCBI taxonomy): Eukaryota > Metazoa > Chordata > Mammalia > Primates > Lorisidae > Loris > Loris lydekkerianus. Next base: position 18,419 of record CAUYPK010006866.1, on the reverse strand, counting down.
ATTCCTCTGCATCAACATATATGTCTTTCATGATTTGAGGTGTATGTGTGTGTGTGTGTGAAAGAGAGAGACAGAGAAGAGAGGAGAGAGAAGGGCCACTTGCAACTTTGAAAGTTCCTCTAGTATTCCGTCTGGCAGTTGAGTCAGTCTCTATCTTAAACCACTGAGTTTTGCACTGAACTGACTATAGACACATAGTTTGCCAACCCAGTTCCTGTCTTTATGTCTCCATTGTGGCTGTTTCCAGGGTCTTAGAACTGGAATCCTAACCTATGGCTTCATCATTGGCTAGGGCAGCCTTAGAGAATGAAAGGGAAAACGGACACTCCCATCCAAGAGGATGTAGCAGCCACTTCGTTAAGGTGGAATATCAGCATTGCAGGTTTGTGTCATCATTGTCATTACTGGATTTGGTTTGGGTCGTTTCCGTCACACTACTTCAGCACTTACTCTACAGCTCCAAGTACCATGGAGAAGAAAAGGAATTGTGTACAACTATGTCAGCCTTGGAGAAAATGACCGTGACAGTCAAGGTGGACAGGCAGGACATACTTTAGGGATGGAGTTAACTATAATTGCTGAGCAACTAAGCAGCAGATGGAAACCTGCTAATAACAGTGGGTTCTACGCTAGTTAAAATGTAAGAGCTCTAAGAGTTAAATACTGGTTCTAATCCAAGGTTCTTTGTCTCCCCTCAAGTCAACTTTTCAAATTGGATAGTAGCTTCTACATATATAAAGAGAGGAATTGAACTAAGTGATTTTAGTATAGTCTTGCTACTCTAATCACTTTTAATTTAAAAAACTGTTTGATATTGCAGTATAATACATAAGGGTCGTGGGTGTTTAAAGAGAAAATTGCTAAGAAAATTTTTATTAAGCATTAAAGAAAGTATAAGATTTGAAGTGAAAATAAGGGGAGAAAAGGAGGCATCAGGAAGGAGGCAGTAGGAATCTGCCCCTGTGGGGATAGAGGGTGAGATTGAATGTTTAGGACCAGACTTTGAGAGGTTGAGTATATTTTATCTCATTTTATTCAAAAACAAATAAGACAGTATAATTTTTTTTAATTCTTTTTGTTGTTGTTGTTGTTGTTGTTGGGATTTCATTGAGGGTACAATAAGCCAGGATACACTGATTGCATTTGTTAGGTAAAGTACCTCTTGCAATCATGTCTTGCCCCCAAAAGGTGTGGCACACACCAAGGCCCCACCTGCCTCCCTCCTTCCCTCTCTCTGCTCTTCCTTTCCCCACCCCTCCCTCCTTCTTTCTCTCTCTACTCTCCCCTTCCCCCACCCCCACCATGACCTTAATTGTCATTAATTGTCCTCATATCAAAATTGAGTGCATAGGATTCATGCTTCTCCATTCTTGTGATGCTTCACTAAGAATAATGTCTTCCACTTCCATCCAGGTTAATACAAAGGATGTAAAGTCTCCATTTTTTAAAATAGCTGAATAGTATTCCATGGTATACATATACCACAGATTGTTAATCCATTCCTGGGTTGGTGGGCATTTAGGCTGTTTCCACATTTTGGCGATTGTAAATTGAGCTGCAATAAGCAGTCTAGTACAAGTGTCCTTATGATAAAAGGATTTTTTTCCTTCTGGGTAGATACCCAGTAATGGGACTGCAGGATTAAACAGGAGGTATAGGTTGAGTTCTTTGAGGTTTCTCCATACTTCCTTCCAAAAAGGTAGTACTAGTTTGCAGTCCCACCAGCAGTGTAAAAGTGTTCCCTTCTCTCCATATCCACGCCAGCATCTGCAGTTTTGAGATTCCATGATGTGGGCCATTCTCACTGGGATTAGATGATATCTCAGGGTGGTTTTGATTTGCATTTCTCTAATAGATAGGGGTAATGAACATTTTTTCATATGTTTGTTAGCCATTCATCTGTCTTCTTTAGAGAGGGTTCTATTCATGTCTCTTGCCCATTGATATATGGGATTGTTGGCTTTTTTCATGTGGATTAATTTGAGTTCTCTATAGATCCTAGTTATCAAGCTTTTGCCTGATTCAAAATATGCAAATATCCTTTCCCATTGTGTAGGTTGTCTATTTGCTTTGGTTGTTGTCTCCTTAGCTGTACAGAAGCTTTTCAGTTTAATGAAGTCTCATTTGTTTATTTTTGTTATTGTTTCAATTGCCATGGCAGTCTTCTTAATGAAGTCTTTCCTCAGGCCTATATCTTCCAGTGTTTTTCCTATGCTTTCTTTGAGGATTTTTATTGTTTCATGCCTTAAATTTAAGTCCTTTATCCATTTTTAATCAATTTTTGTGAGGGGGGAAAGGTGTGGGTCCAGTTTCAGTCTTTTATGTGTGAATACCCAGTTCTCCCAACACCATTTATTGAATAGAGAGTCTTTCCCCTAGAGAACTAAGGTTGAGGAAAGTTAATCAACCCGTCCAAGGTTACATTTATACTGAGTTATATAGGTAGAATTAGCGTAGGTCAGTTTAATTGCAAAGCTGATGGTTTTTGTGTTACATTATCTTTCAGTAAAGAACTCACAATAATATTGTAGAATCAAGTTCAGCACACAAGCATTGTTTACTGTGGGAGGAGAGCAGTACCAGTGAAAGGAGTATTATCAGACCAGGGAAGGTAGCAGAGACATGTTTAGTGTGTACCTGGGTTCCTTTATATTGAGCAAGGAGTTTGCCTTATGTGGTGGGGGAGCAAAAGGTTGGAGGGGTAGGATTGGCTCAGAAGATCATGGCATTTACTTTTCTAAGGTACTTTTACTTTACTTTTAATTAAAGGGAGGACATTTTATGAGTCTAGAAAATACTCTCCTTCCCTAAGGCTTAAAGGATAATCACTTATGCATTCAATTATGTATCTCCCTAAAGAATGAACAATATTTAATGAACTCCAGGTGCATAAAAAATATCTTTCATTTTAGCAACATGTGTCCCCCAAAAGTGAAGATTGTCTGCAGTGTAAGGTGGGTTATCAGTTTTGTTATGGATGCATGTTTTAGGGGAAGGTGAAGAGAAGAGTACTGTTTCTCATTTAATTTTCAGCATTATAAAGCTTATGTCTCCATTTCCTCCAAAAACATCTGTTAAACTACAAAGCTAATTCAAGCAAACAAAAGAACTTGAAAGAAAGACCAAATGCTCTGTCTCCAAGAAGACATATTTAGCCTGGCTCTAATTGACATTCATATGCATTCAAAAGCAATTAAACTCTCACAAAAGCAGCACAACAACAGGAATCTGGAACTCTCCTTGTTTTCAAGCATTTTAGAGCTCCATTTCAGGGGAAGCAAGACCTGCAGAGCCTGAACCCATTAGTTGTTGTATTTCTATCCCTGTAAGCCAGTAAACACACAGCCTTCTCAGGTGCTATTTTATTGTCTTATGAAAGTTCCAGATTTGATTAAAAGCTATAAGAAAAAAAAAAAATCTAGGATTTCAACCACTAATCTAAAACAGTCTCCACTTCCAGGAGTTTTACCCCTACACCCTAAGTCTTTTATGACATTAAATTATTTGGAATTATTGTTTACTTGTTATGGTTTTTCTCCTCCTAATGTACATTCAAGGAGGGCAAGAACCTTGCCTGCTGTGTATCCCAGTGCCTTGCCACTGATAGGTTTGCAATGAATATTTTAAATGAATGAATAAATAAGTGAGTGGAATTTCTCTTATAGAGTATTAAAAATTATAGTCAAGGCTTACGTAAGTCTTAAGTTCTCCTTTACATTTTAGTTTTGATTTTACTTCTTGGCATCCAAAGTCTTGGTGGTGGTAGGCTGATTGGTGAGTTATAATTTTGGTCTATGTTATTCTCTTTCAACCCTTTTAGCTTAGCTATGAGTAAACTCTCTAGCCTTGAACTGCCTGGATGGAGGAGAAATAATACATATACTACATTCTTAGTGTTTAAGTTCAAAAGGCATACCTAGGATAAGGCAGCAATGATTGAAAATGAAAATAGAGTAGTAGATGTGGTTTAATTCTTCCTCTCAGGTCCCTAAATAAAGCTTTTTAAAATTTTTCTGATCAGGGAAAGAAGAAAAGGGAGGGCATTTATTGGTTTGTAATACTGTTTGCATGACTCCTCCTTCCCCAGGACTTTGGAGGGTAGGGATAGGGTGGACCAACATGAACAGGAGCAGACTGTGCCTGTCCAGCCTAAGTCCTGGGGATAGGTACTGATAGGTGATGTGTCTCTTGGATACAGTGGTGCAGGAATTCTAGAGAACATATGTTCAGAGGCTCATTAGGGGCAAAGTGAGTTTCTGCTAGCATCCCAAACAAAGCCTTTTAAGGGTCTTCAGGATGGGCCAGCAGAATAAGTTAACCTTCCTAATGCTCTTGAAAAAGATACAGAAAGGCCAAGCAAGGAAGGGCTAAAATGCTTAAAAAGCCTAAAGAGATGAACAAGAAGTAACTATGGGGCTACGAGTTGAAGACTAAGGCAGGACTTTGGATACCACAATAAAGCAGAGATAATCAATCAAAATCCCCTTAACCAACTGGTCACCTCAGTGTCAGCATGAATGGATGTGTCTGAAGACCATGTAGACAAGATACATCTCACAGAATGTCAGCTCATAACATAACCCTAATGAGACAATGGAGTAGAGGTTCCCTTTCTCGATTACTGCTTTTGTAATGGCAGTTGTCTTAGCTTCCTACAGATTTGAATCAATATGGGGTAATGGGAGAGAGAGAATAAAATCTGAGAGTGATTTTAAAATTAGAATATGGCTGCATTATCAACTTGAATTGACTGAGAAGAGCCTAAATGGGAAGAAATTTACCTGAAAGCAACTTGATGTCAGTTCTCTGCTACTGAGCAGAATAGGAGCTTAATGATAGAAATTATATTTGACTACAGAAAAATAAGTTACATTTTTGTATATCTCAGTTAGTGACTGTAAGTTTGAAGCCATTATACAGTCCTAGCAATTTAATTTTTCTTCTATCAATTCCCGATGATTTGCTTTCCTTCCTTCCTTCCTTCCTTCCTTCCTTCCTTCCTTCCTTCCTTCCTTCCTTCCTTCCTTCCTTCCTTTTTTCTTTCTTTTTTTTTTTTTTTAATAGACTAGAACTTATTTGTATTTTCCACCTTTGTTTCTGGGGCCATTCATCATTCAAGTAGTGCAGGGATAGTTGTTTAAAACAGTGCAGAAAGTCAAGAATCAAGGAAGTATTTATTCACTATAGTTAAAGTGTTTTTCTCTCCAGTCCTCTCTCCCGACTTTGCTTGTGTTGCCTCCCTTCTTGAAATATCCCACTTTTACCTAATCAAAGTGTATTGATCAAAGCTTCATTCAGATTTTTCAACTTCAATTCAGGTTCTTCTGGCTGTTCAAGCTCACGCTGCCATCCCCTCCTTTAAATTCTTAAAGGATATGCAGTCTCTACTTCAAAGTTAAGAACCGAATTATTATAATAGCCTGTCTTTGTTGTTTTGTTTAAAATTATTTTTAAAAATTATTTTATCGATTAGACTGCTAGTTCTCTAAGATCTTCTCTATATATCTTTGAACACAAGGTCTTGGGAAGTGGATGAGAATTGTTGACTAATGTCATGCTTAGATCCAAAGTGAGATTTCAATTTAGAATTAAAATTAAGTGGGCTTAACTGTTCACCTGTTCTGGATTGTTATATGTCAACCAGCCAAACTATACTTTCAAAGGTGGTAACCAGTATGATCCCAGTGTGAAATGTCATGACTCATACTGATTTCAATTTTGCTTCCATCAGTTTAATATGATGATATGCTTTCTAAATATCATAATAGCTGGTAGATTTCTACAGCATTAGATACATAAATAGAGTTTACAACCTAACTTGAAGTGATTTTTGTCCCTGATTCTAACATAGCAGCATCAATTCAGCAAAACTCTTGTTTGCCTCCCTCTAGTTGCCCACTCTTGCCTCTCCCATCACTTAGAGTATTTGCTGGAAGTACCTGAGAACACATTCAGATCCAGATTCATTCAGAGAATGGCACGTGTTTAATACAAGTAGTAATGTAATTCCTCAGATCATTACCCTCAGGGGTGTGAGAACGTTGTGTTGAGATTCAAATCAATGAATAGGAAAAAAGAACACTTCTTTCCTCATCCTTAAATAGAATCCTGGGCTCAAAGTTGAGACTGTGTTTGAATTTGAATCAGTTTTGCTGATGTCCTGTTCTTGATCCTATATCCAGCTTCTTAGCAAACTTTTATTGGCTTATGTGAATTAGATATTCTTTCAAGTCACTTTTCATGGAGGTCCAGGTGAGTGATGGAGATGGATTTGTACCCATCATTTGACCATCACTTTGACTCTTATTTGACTTAGCAGGTTTGATGAAGAACTGTATTTACACATTGGCAGATTCTTTGATGGGCCCATTTTTTATATTGACAGCATGATGGGCTGTTTTAGTTTGAGCTTTTTGTTTACTGAAATTTGTCCTCCATCTTTACTTTATTTTATTCAATTATTACAGTTGTTTTTCGTCTTTTGCATCTTCAGTTTGGCAAAAGCCCTAATAATGACTAAACTTATATTATTATGATGTAATCTTTATTCAAATTCTAATGACAAACATGTCTTTGTTGTGAAGATTCAGTAGTTATGATGTAAGAAAGCTTGTTTCTATTTAATTTTCAGGGTATCATCATTCACTTAAATCGTCAACCAATCTTCCCTTTCCTTTCTATTATCTTCATTTAAGGGAATTTGTTTTAAGCTCTGAATAATGACATGCTGATTTGTGGCAGTGGTGAGTGACGGCTAATAAAATTCCTCTTTCATGGTAATGAGGACCTGCAGAATACAAGGTAGAACTGTTAGGACACGTTGGTAATTCCATGATTAGAGACACAAATTTTTTTTTGGAAAACTACCAACAGAGAATTGTTTCACTTGCCTGTCACCTTGAGCAAGGATGTCCAAGAACACCCAGGGTAGTTATAAACTTCACCAAGTAGTTATCAGGAAACCACAGTGACTTAAAACTGTCTCGATCTTTTGAAAGTGGTATTCTTTACCACTTAATAACATATAAGTTTCACTTTTCTGGTGAACATTGCACTGCTTTTATGTTTGAATCACATTAGCATACTTTTTATAATATGGCATTTTATTTTTTCCTTCTTACCACTTCAAGGCTAACCGTAAAACCCTGCCACACTGTATTTAGCTTTGGACCTCAGGCTGATCTATATTTGAGCCTTATATAATCAAAGATGTTTCCTACTCCAAGCTATCAAAATGTTTACTTCCTTTGATAAAAACTTTTAAATTCACAGGTGGTACCTGTTCTACCATCAATTAGAATGTTTTTAGAAATACATCGTACATTCTGTTTTCACACCTTTGTCTGTTGATGAATGGTGGTGCCTATAATATTGTAACATTTATGAATCACATACTTTTTGCTAAGAAATGACAATTCAAACTTCATATAAAAGTTAACCTGGGGCAGCACCTGTGGCTCAAAGAAGTAGCACACCAGCCCCATATAGTGGAGGTGGCAGGTTCAAACCCAGCCCCTGCCAAAAACTGCAAAAAAAAAAAAAAAAAAGTTAACCTGAAAGAACAATTTGAATTATTTATTGGTGGAAAATGTTCAACGAATTAACTTGGCTGGAGAGTAAAGCTATATTGAAGAGGTCATGGAAAAAGATAGTTTTGTTCTGGTAGACATGGCATTTTGTTCCTATACAAAAATTATACTTGTTTCTAAATTTTCGTTAAAATGACAAAAGAACATTCAAATGCAAGGAGCAGTACATATGTCAGTCCAAGATACCAGATCCAGTGCTATCTGTAATCAGATGTTTCATGAACTGTACCATAAGATAAAGTCAGTTTGAGGATAGTTGGCCAGCTGGTAGTTCATTGTATGAGAAGGAAGGTCTTCCTGACTAGAACATGAAAGAGGATTCTGAAGGAATTCTACCATCAGCCCGTAACTTGGAACAGCAAGGAAAAGAGAGGGAGCTGAGTTCTGGGATAAGGGGGGGCGGAGAGAAATAGATGCTGCCATGCCCTCAGGAAGGACCGTAGACATTGAGGGTCCATTATGGTGCTAATGGGAGGTTTACTTTGAGGAGAAGCACCATTCTAGTAGCAGTGCTGCTGGATTTGTTATAGTGGGGGCAGTTATGCCAATAAGAAAAGGGCACTTCATCCTTGCTGACTTTAGGCCACCACACTTATGTGCAAAAGATGATCCTTGGTTCTCTGATGATGAATCTGCTGGCTGACAATCTCTGATTGACAACTTGTTATTTCTCAAACTTACAGAATTATAGTACAGCAAAAAGAAAGTACACTAAATTTCAAAATCCTCTTTTCATTCATCTATGTTAGAAATACCCAAATGGGAACATTTATTTGAAACAGAGCTCATTATAACTGGTGGTCACTTTTATGTCTCAGTCAACGGGAAGATGTAACTAGAAAATTACCACATGTATGTAACTAGCCGTTCATGTTGGGAGTTGGGGGTCCTAGTTCCCTGGAACCCAGGTGACCTGGTTCGATTACTTGGCTGAGCTGGAAAAGGAACCAAGTTTCTGCGGTAACCAAAAGCAAAAATGAGTGGAAATAGACAATAAAACTGGAATAACATAGGCAGTGTGGGCAGAAAGCAAAAGAAACCTACACAGGTGTCAGGGTGACAAAGAGAGATCTTATTTAGGAAGAAGAAAGAGTGAGTTTAGAGCACTTCCAAAGAGAGCTGGAAGTGGGGGCCTCTCCTAGAGGAGAAAAGGTGAGAGATTGAGAGGCAATCACTTTCTCTATTGGAAATTGGCTACAAGTCTTTCATGAGCCCCTCTGCACTTCCAAGCAGCATTGCCCTTTTCTACTGGTCATTGGTCTCCTAGGTTACTATATACCCACATCCTCATGGGCCTCCAGACTTCCGGGTTCAGCAGGCCAGGTTTTCCTCCCATTCCCCTGGAAGCCCCTTTCTTACTGTCCCTTCTCAGTTCATAGATGTTAGAGCATACATCTTTGTAAATAATTTCCATAAGAAACAGAAAACAATTCTGAGAATTTTCTCATTCATAATCATGCCCAATTCAAAGTGTTTTGGACCTACGATACTAGGATACATTTATTAAAATCATGAAACAAGCTGAGGTCAGAAATGATTTTTTTGAAGATTAAAAATATGGTCACTGAATTTGAAATTGTAAAGTCACCTACAGACAGTAGCATTAATTCCAAAGAAAACCAGATCAACAAATTAAAGGATCAATTTGAGGAAGTTGCCCAAGAGTTAGAGAAAAGAGAGAAAACAACCAGAGAGAATATGAGATCAGTGAGGACATATTTAGGATACCTAATAAATAGAATGGAAATTCTAGTTAAAGGAAAAAGAACAGTAGGAAGAGAAGCAATAATGAATATAATCATAGAAGAAAACACAATTGCCAGAGAGTAAAAAGCTGAAATATAATTTTGATGAGGTTTCTGGAAGCAGGTCTTGAAATGCACAGAATTACAACTAATTCTGACCTTTGAGAAGAATGATGTGTTTTCCAAAGTTATATATTTCCCTAAACATGGATTTATGACATGCCATATTAAGCATTTAAGCCTAAAGAAAACACGAGTCAGGGTGGCACCTGGGGCTCAAAGGAGTAGGGTGCCGGCCCCATATGCCAGAGGTGGTGGGTTCAAACCCAGCAGCCGGCCAAAAACAGAAAGAAAGAAAGAAAGAAAGAAAGAAAGAAAGAAAGAAAGAAAGAAAGAAAGAAAGAAAGAAAGAAAGAAAGAAAGAAAGAAAGAAAGAGAGAGAAAGAAAACATGAGGCATATGTACCTTTTGTATTATTAAGCAAAAACTGTCATTGTAAAATAAGTATTATACATGAGAGCAAAAGAAAAGTTTAAGTCTCCAAAGACAACACAGAGGAAATAATAATGGAGCACATGGCTAAGCACGTGGCTTCCAGAGCAGAGCACTTGGCTTTAGCTCCCAGCTCACTAGCTGTGTGACACTGGATGGTTCCTTAACCTCACTGAGTTTCTGTGTCCACATCTGCAAACTGGGGATGATATGTTTGTACCTAACTGTAAGGGCTGTTTTGAGGATTAAAAGATATAAGGTATGTAGGTACGTAAAAGGTTACCTGGATGATAAATATTATCAGTGTTTATTAAAGATGTACATCGTAACATCTCACAAGACTCATGTCTTGGGGATGAGATTAATGGTGGCTTTTATTTTCTAATGTTTGCTTAACTGTTTTCTAATATGTTCCTGGAAGGAGCCTCCTCACAACTCCTTACACATGTCAGCAACCACCTGGCAATGCCCCTGGGAGGTCTGTGCCCAGACTTCTCTGAGATTGTTGTGTGTTCACTTCCCAGGCAGTATCTCCTTTTTAAAATCTGACCATCACCAACTCTTTGAGGCCCTTTTACTGTGCTCTGGGGTTCTGTCTATAACAACCTCTTTCCTTCTGTCCCTAGCTGGAGGAACAGGGAGGGTGTTCTGCTGTTACTGTCTTTGGATGACCTCAGAGTCTCTCTCTCCTTTTGCCTGTATTAAGTTTCGTTTGTTGAAACACACAATGTACTTCTCAGTTTTCAAATGGACTCTGGTATTTGTTAATTTGGATATTTGATTAACTCCCTAATGTTGAGAACCTATTGCATTTTTCAGAAGAGAGACTTAGGAGATCTCTTCTCACATGGCATCCTCTTGTCTGTGCCCAGGTAAACAGGCTGGACCATGGAATATAAGAGATACGAAGTTCTTAGACAAAAAAAAAAGAGTAATTGTAAGTCCTTTGTGCTCTCTAGCATGAAGGTTTGGTTTTGCTGTCAGGAATGGAAGTCTGACTAAGACTGACTTTAGACGACTAAAAGACATAGGAGCTTTTGCTGTACACTGTCAGGATAGGGCGTGGGCCATCCAGGGTTTGTAAAGTGAATCAAAGTATGATATCAAATATCAGATCCCTTTATCTTCCTGCCTTATCATCTTTAGTTCGTGGCCTTTGTCTTCCTGGTCCGAAGTGTGGCTGCCCTTCCATATTCCAGGTAGGAAGTAGCTGGTAGGAGGATGGTATCAGTAGATTTCTCCTTCTATTTCATTGGTCAGAACTGTATCACAGGGCTTTACCTGAAGCTGCAAGAGAAGATGGGAATTGAGTTTTAGATTTTTTGGCTCTCTAAATAGAGGCTGTCAAGCATGAAGGACAATTCCACTACTCATTATGCAGATACATAGGCTCATTATATTACATGGATGGCCATTATAAATGGCTACATTGAAGACCCAAGATGTAGCATTTATATTACTGGTGCCAGCGGCTGATTATATATTGTTCATTTAAGTGGAATCCCGAGTTCTTCATTACTTGATTTCCATATTTGTATAGAAGGGAAATTTTGTGAGTTCACAGGGCCAGAGAACAAATCCAGCTCTTACTAATGTACTTGGCCACCCATCTGGTAGCATCTGAACTTCCCTGATGACCGTTTACCAGGCAACACTGACTCTCTTGTGTACTTTCACCATTTGCTGCAAGGTCACCCTTGAAGAGCTGTGAGGCAAACTTGCTGCCGTCTTTAGCACAATGCTTTACCTTCCTTCTTTATTAGCTGCTGGGAAGGAGTGGAATTGTTTTGCCATTCCAGTGTCCCCATTTAACTCATTGGGACTTGGCTCTGGCAGTGGAGAAGAGGCTGGGAGCAGCTCTTGATGGCACAGCCTAATGAGGCCATCAGTAACACACTGATGCGATTAGACCTCAAAGCATCTCAAATATGTAAGGAGGCAACCTGCACAATGCAGTGAGAGCCTGGAGCAAGGAGAGGATTTAGTGACTGTGTTTTATTTAACTAAGATGAAAGCAGCAATCTTCCCATCAGGCACTATTTATGATTAATTAAGATAGATTTTGCAAAGCAATCTATGCTTTTTGTGCTCAAATGGAGGCAGGCTAACAAGAGAGGACAGTCATGAAGCTTCACAATCTGAACAGTGATAAGTCTGGCTCCAGCCCCACCAGTTAAATTTCATCTCACTGACATTTGAAGCTTGGCAGCTACCTCCAAGCCTCATCATAGATGCTAATAGTGAATCGACTGAAATGGGTGATGTGAGTAATGCCAAGTCTACAGTGATTGTCTCTTTTTAAAAGCTCTCTTCCAATTTTCTAGAGATATGCTAGGAGCAGATGAACATGTATGTGATAGCCAAGTAGGTTCAGAGGGAGGGGAGCAGAGGCAAGTCATCGAATGTGGAGATGGGCATCACAATACAGATGGAGGAGGGGGAAACACAAGGGTGCACCTGCGTGGATGGATAAGCATTCACAGAGGGCCACGATTTTGAAGTGCACTTACATATTGATTGATATCTATGAACATCTCTGCCTCACTCAAAGTGTTAATTCTGATGATGCTCAAAATGTTACACCCAGTTACCACATTTGACCAAACAAATATATTTTAAAGCCTCGAAAGTAATCTAGAAAATAGTAAAAGCAATGACAATTAACAGCACAATAGTGACTTCCTTGGTATAATCTTCTACATATACAGACCTTTTAGTTTTTCAAGATATCTGAAAAGATTTGAATCTATTAAATTCAATTATTTACTTAATAAACTATGCATTTATTAATCTGTGCCACTGGGTAAAAGAAGAAGGCCCTTTTACCACATTTCTTTGAAATTGTGAATGATTTTATTCATTTGTTTCATACATATTTTATTAAATGCCAATCGTGTGCTGGGTGATGTCATAGGTTTGGGGGATATAGGACAAATCAATTTTCAATGAGTTCTGAGTTCATAAGGCATGCAAATTGTGTGGGCTTTAGAGAAAGAGGGACAATTAAAACACATGGTGACCCCTCTGTGAGAGGGGAAACACAGAGTCCTAAGGGAAAGACAGGAAGGCCTGTAACCAAGACCTGGTCATGGTAAAGAAGGGGCAATTCTAGAATATTTCTTAGAAAAAAAGGATATCTGCTCAGTGACAGGAGTAGCAAACATTTCTGGGAAACTGGCTGGGAAGGAGGGTAGGGTTAGAATGGGAAGAGGGTATTCTGGAAAGATAAAATAGCTTATGAAAAGGGTGTAGGCTAGAGAGGGAAAGACATATTCAGAAAATAAAATTCTTCTATAAGGCTGTGGGCGAGTGTACATGAGAGGATGTGAGAGACGGGGATTTGGGGAGAGGAGGAAAGCAAGGAGTATGGTGGGAGGTCCCAGGTCATAAAATTTCTTTTAACTGTGCTAAGAAGTTTGAACATCTTCTATAATATTTTAAGGCAGGTGTATGCCTTGATAAAATTTGCATTTTAGAATGCAGAGCCATCTACAGTGGGTGAAATTGAGGACTAGGACACCAGTTAAGATGTTTTTATAAGGATAAAACCAGGTAAAAGTAGTGTTCTGAGAAACAAGATAGAAGCAGGTGCAATTGTGAGATGTGCAGATTTTTGGCAACCCCTTAGGAAGTAAAACCAGTTGGCATTGGTGGCTTATTCCATGAAGGACATTCTGGATAATCCAGAGACCCTGGTGGATGACTGTTCTCTGAGGTAGGAAATCTGATATGAGAAGGAGGGCATTAGTCTGATATTAGGGGTGTTAACTTTGAAGTGTCTGCGTCCTATTCAAGTAACTGTCAACGATGCATAATTATAGTTCTGGAACTCACCAGTGATGTTAGATGTGGAAATGCTTATTTGTCTATGATGAGTCTACAGATGATATAGAAGTGAGTGAGCTCACTTAAGAACACACAGCATTGCAAGACACCCCAGGTGGAAGGTTGGAGACACACTAAAATCTAGGCAGAGAAAGAACCCCCAAAGGAGGCTTGGTATCAGGAAAGTTATTAGCAGTAGAAGTAAGTTTTCAGTGACAGAATGTAAATGACTTGTTAAAGATGTTTGACAATGAAAGGAAAAAGAAAAGTGAGTTGATATTTGAGGTGAATGTGGGGGCTGAAGAGTAATTTCTTTTCAAGATGGGAGAAAGCTTAATATATGCACACAAATTTGGAGGTTATGATAATCCAACCTGGGGATAAAGTTTACCTTTGAGCAGCTCATGAAAAGAGGATTTGCTAAGCAAAGGAAGGATGTTAACACATTTGTGGAGAGGCATATTTAACCTACTAAAGAGAACAAAGTGTTTCTCTGCACTCTAACAGCAGCTATTTGCATAGACACGTGTGATTAAAGATTGCTCTTACCTTCTCCCTAGAGTCAGACTTGTCTTTGACAATACATTGTTAGTGATGGTTTTGAATATCAAAGTTTGTTTGTTCATGGGTTGTTTCCTTCATTCTCCAGCTTTCCAGGTGCCGTTCTAGGTTTTAAGAATTCAAGGAAGCCAAAGTCTTATTCTTCCTTCAAGAATGAAGTGCTTGAGGAGGAGGCAGACATTTACAGTGCATGAGTATGTGCAGTGCCCAGGGAGAAGACATCTGGCCCAGCCAGAGAGGGCAAGGGCTCCCCTCCCCTCTTTGTCCCGGGAAATGGCTCACTGCAAGAACCACTCTACTCTGTGCCTGTGACTTAGATAAGACTCATGGGTCCTATCTTTGTTTACTCATTACAAGGCCACACATAAGCCCTGCAAATTCCCATTTTCTTTTTGTTGCCTCATAAATAATTAGCTGACTATTTTATCTCCCCTGATGACTTGGAACAAAATGCTTTTTAACTAAGCTTTGATTGATTCTCTCCATTCCCCCAGGACCCTGAGCACCCTCAACCTTGGCCATAATACAGCCCCTTCATAAGGGCGGCTCTCTGAAAGTAGTCTGGCCTCAGCTATCCCACCTATACTCTGATCGTACCTCCCTTTGAACCCATTTTCCCACAGTTGGTTCATTCCAGTCTTGCTCATTCTTCTTCAGAAAGAGAATCCCTTTGTGCCTAATGCTAAGATTCTTGCTGATCATGGTCAGAGACTTTAAAAAAAGTTTTTTGCGGTAGTCCCCTTCTCCCAACTGTAATGGTTCCCCACTTCTCCCTTCCTTGCAGTAATCCTTTTCAATAAACTCTCTTTACTAAATCTTGATTTGTAAATAAAATCCCCCATGTCAACACTGTCTTCTTTTTTTTTTTTAAACTTTTATTTATTTTTATTTTTTTTAATTGTTAAATCATAGCTGTGTACATTAGTGCAATCGCCTATACCCATTCTAAGATGCACCATAGATGTGGCCCCACCCATTACCCTCCTCCACCAAAACCTCCCCCCTCCCTTTCCCTTCCTTGGCCCTTTCCCCATAGTCTTGTGCTATAGTTGGGTTATAGCCTTCATGTGAAAGCTTCATAGTAGGGCTGAGTACATTGGATACTTTTTCTTCTAATGTCACACACTAACATTTGAATTTTGCATAACTTTCTATTGGCACAAAATTTTATTTTTCTTTTGATTTTTTTCTTAACTTATATATATAAAAAAAAAAAAAGTAAAAATCAATCTTGGCCCAGGTTTGACCTGAGGTCCATAGTTGCTAATCTTTGCTTTACACTAGAGAGACTTTGGGTTTAATGGAACCTGATTCATCGCCTTCTGGAGAATAACCCAGCAATTCAATTCAGTGAGCATCTGCCTCCTCTGTGCTCAGCATTATTTGAGACCCTTGGAGACAAAGTCATGACAAAGACAAATACTGTTCTACTTTCACGTAATATAGAAATATGAAATAAAATTAAACTCCTAAGCCCTTTGACAGGCTAACTGGATGCTTCTGGGCCAAGGATACCTTAGAAAAACTTTAAGAACAAAGTTTCCTGGTCATGACCACAAAGGAGTTTGTCCGTGCCTTGGAATGCTTCTCTCCCCTTCTTCACTAACCAGTACCAGACTTTGTTCCCTAAAAGTTAAACAGGATGGAGCCCTGCTAGAGGACTCCTTCCTTAACTTCAGCTGACCACTTGACAGCAGTCAGCCTCTCCTTTCTTTGCAATGTTGAAATGACGGCTGATCAGCTTTACAAAGTTTCTTCCTGGCCGGTGAATGCTGACCACCAGCTTATCACCAGTCTGCATAGGCTGCACACTAAGTGCCTTTGC
Source organism: Loris lydekkerianus (assembly GCA_963574355.1). Lineage (NCBI taxonomy): Eukaryota > Metazoa > Chordata > Mammalia > Primates > Lorisidae > Loris > Loris lydekkerianus. The sequence goes on along the minus strand of CAUYPK010006866.1, from coordinate 2,382 downwards.
GTGGTGATTGTCACCTTGTGATATACAGAGACTAATTTTCCTGCATTTTGTCTCCACCTGAAAGTGAACACGAGACATATGTAATACGGGTTTGCACACCGTACATGCTCAACGCCCCCTCATGAATATGCATAGCTGCTTTCAGAACTTGTTTAATATGTAATTAGCCAACCTGTTCAGCATGAAACTCCTGTCCTGCCCTTTCACCGGCAAAGTGCCTGCTTTCCCTTTTGGCTGGAGGCTCTGCTTCCCAGCCGCAGATTGGAACCTTCTACAAGAACTAAAGCTCTATCATCCAAATGTATAGATTTCATGATTTTTAAGTCAACAGAAATCAAAACATAGTATTTAACTTCATATTTTCTAATGGCTGTTCTATGACATGATGCTATTAGTAATAAAACACAGGTTGACTATAGATAGGTTACAACTACAGGGTAGTACTATACTGATTGCCTTCATAAGCATACTCCCCACTGTAGATCTGATGAAATGCTTTTCCCTATGTACGAGACGATCTGGATGACTATGCACTAATTCCAATAATACTGTAAATGTTGAATTCCTCCTTGACAATTGTCTTCAGACTCCATAGCACATTCTTTAATTTTTTTATAGAGCAATTTTTTTTTTTTCATGTTAGAAACTACAAATATGATTTTCTGCCAAGTCAGAGGAATGTCAGATAAGGAAGGCTGGATAAAGAGAGCAAGCTACAGTTTCTTCTCTTAAAACACGAGACCTCTTATCAGGAGGCAATCCAGTGAAAATGAACAATTTGTATGCTGAATTTTTATCTTGAATGTTTGTACGTACATCCCTTCTACATTTATGTGGTGAAGCTCTAAACCTTAAAGTGATTGTATTTGGAGGTGGCGTTTTTATGAAGGTAATTTCGGTTATCAGAATGAGGCCCTGGTCGGTTAGGGATAGTGACCTTGAGCTTTGTGGCTGTGCTGTCACAACTCATGAACAAATCAGAGGGCATGTGTGCACACGGGGAAATGGCAGCTCTCTGCTAATTGGAAAGAGAGTCCTCACCGCAATGGAATCAGCTGGCACCTTGACTGTGGATCTCCAGCCTCCAGAACTGTGAAAAATCAATTTCTCTTATTCAAGGCACCCAGTCTGTGATACTTTGGTATGGCAGCCTGAGCCGACTGAAACCTGGCTTTTTGGAAATTTTCTAAAGGAGGAACTGGAAAATTATAATAAGTCTCCTCATCACCCACAACCCCACCCCCCAAAAAAATTCCATTGAAGAGAAAAGCACTCATTTGCACATATAAGTCCTTGTAAGTTTTTAAAATCACAAATTATGTTTTTTTATGACCTTATTTTGTTTGCATGTATGTGTGTGTGTGTGCGTAGTACATATCCGATTAGCCTCCCACTAGATCATAAATTCCAGGCCCACGGTCGCCTGCCCGTGTAAAGAAAAACAAGAGATGCACCAATGGGGTGTGGCCTTGTTGGAGTCTTTCTTATTTAAGGTCTCCAAGAAAAAAAACTGGCTTAGAGTCTCTTTAGAGACAACAAAAGTATTTATTGAAAAATACAAAGGGAGAAGAGGAGGAGAAAGGGACATAAGAGAGACATAACCATGAATTAAAAACCAAGGCAGGTATTTACCTTGAAAAGAAGGTTCACCCTGAAACAACGCAGGTGTTTACCTTGAAAAGGAGGTTCCCCCAACCCAGTTCTTCCCCTGGGTTGTGAGAAAGGGGCAGGGTACTGCTTGGCTGTGTAACAGATCAGAAATAATTATCATTTCTCTGAATATCAGAACCCCCATATCTGCATTCCCATAGGAATTAGGAGAAAATGTACTATAACAATAAAAAAAGTGCAAGACCTAATGAACTACTGCTCACACTGATTAGAAAAATTGATTGAATCAGTAAATAATGTGTAAGACTGAGATTTACAGCCATCTTCTTTTGAGAGAAATAGTCACTAGTTATTGTATTTGTAAGAATCAATTAACAACTTTCCCATTCACATAAAGCACTTTTGTTTCTTTTGCTACCCAGAGCATAATTTGATTTCTATGTTTTCTTTTATTTATTTTTCTTGCATCCTTTATGAAAAAGAAAAATATCAAACCTGTGGGAGTCTGTGATTAGAGCTGGGAACATGACAGGAAAAAACCACAAGAAAAGGTGAGGAGCCGGGCTTAGAGAAGTTGACGGCCTTATGAAGGAGACAGGCATCTGTTTATTTTTACAGGAGAAGTGCTACTTTTATGCCAACAGATCTGAGATCGTGCAAAACAAGATCAAAACACTCCAAGAAGATCTAGAAAAGAGAAGAAAAGAAATTCTAGAAAATCCCCTGTGGACGGGCCTGCATGGTTTTTCACCCTACCTTCTTCCCCTGCTA
>CAUYPK010006863.1:0-29423 GCA_963574355.1 Loris lydekkerianus | reverse complement strand
TGCCATTAAATATTGTGGGTTAAATAGTTCAGTGGAATACAGTTCAGTTCAGCCGCCTACCTCTTCAGCTCAGCGGCGACTTGTGGACTGAGCTGAAGCACCGCCCCCTCAAGCAGACGGCAGAAGACGACTGGAGACTACGTGCATTTGATTAGGTGCACACACACTGAATCAAATAACCTGCATGACCTGAGTATAAGCCGAGTTTGTTTTTTTGCCGAAAAAACTCGGTTTATACTCGAGTATATACGGTATATGTATATTTAGATACGTAATATAGGGCTCTCTAGCCTATAATTGTGGCTTATATAAAATAACTTTCCAGGCTTTTTAAACACAAACATATTGGCATAGCTCTCCACTGCTTTAATTATTAGTAACTCAATTTTCTTGAAATACCTCCTCTAATTCCTGGAAACCTAAGAGTGCTTCATAATATATCATATAGATCAGACGTTCTCAACCTTCCTAATGCCGTGACCCTTTAATACAGTTCCTCATGTTGTGGTGACCCCCACACATGAGGAGCGGTGTCACCTCATATTTCCAATGGTCTTAGGCAACTCTTGTGAAGGGGGAAAGTGTTGTTTGACCCCCCAAAGGGGTTGCGACCCACAGGTTGAGAACTGCTGATATAGATGGTCTGTAAGCTTGGTCATGTCCCACCGGATATCCATGCTGCTGTTTTTCTCCTGATTTGTCCTCAGCTTGTGAGTGATCAGTATCCAGGAAGCAACCAGCCACCAGCATAGCCAGTGAAGCGACAATCTCCCTGCTGTAAGTGCAACATGGCCTTATGTCACAGCCTTAATGTTCCCCTGAGTATGACTAACCTTTACATAGTCTTCTGTCATTCCTCCTATCTGTAGGCCCTGACCTGACCTCCATTTTTTTTGATCATTGACTTTTCTGCTCTGTCCCTTTCATATGTAAATCTTTTTTGTATTAATTTTTTTTTTTTTTTTTTTTTTTAAGACAGTGATCCAACTATATTGCTCAGGCTGATCTTGAACTTGTGGGCTCACGAGAGACTCCCACTCAACCTCCCAATGAGCTGGGACTACAAGTACACATCACCACATTCAACTAAGATGTAAATCTATTTAAAAGCCTCTTTTCAGTTCTATAGCCCAGGGAGGTCTTTTTCAATGCCCTGGGAGACATCTCTGCAATGTAAGTGTTAAGTGAAATATAACCCTGGTCTTTCATTGTACATGACAGAATAGAAGCCTGACTTTGGTAGGTGCCCTAGTCCAAGCTGTAGGGCACCTACATGAAAGAACTTGTCATGAAAATATGAAAAATGTCATGTCTCCTTTTAGTAATGTCAGTTACCAAACACAAGTGGTCTGTGTTGCTTCTCAACCCAGACTCAAAAATTCTCTTAGTCTTTGTTTCAGCAGAGTTGAGTTCAGAGTGCGTTTCTGTCTCTCTCCTTGATTACAATAGCCTTAAAATGACGTTTTCCTCAAGTACTTAATTTCGTCTATTGCAATTTTTGTTTTGGTAATGCTACCTCTACATCCTCCCAAGGATTTACATTATTCTTGTGCCAGAGTTCCCATTCAAGGATAAGATAACTGCTACTCCCTGACTCAGTCAACCAGGCCCTGAAGGATCTGTTGGGGCCCTAGCCTTACACAAACTTCTCCAGGGTCATTTCATTAGATTACGGGTGCCATCTGTCACTTAAACTCTCACTGAGTTCTTCTCAAAACATGAGTTCATTCTCCCAGTTCCTGGCATGAGCTTTTTTAAACTACAGAAGCTGAAATAAGTGTTAAGGGGGCTTAAGGGGAGCAGATACAATGAAGTACTATTACTGTTCAATTTTCTTTGAAACTTCCCACTTCTGTTTGAAAACGCAGCTGCTGGTGGAATAAGAAAGAGTCTTTCTTGGGTGATTAGCATATTTGGACTACATTTTGTTTCTCACAAACGAGTCTCAGTCTAATGCACCTAAATGCTCTAGATCTTAATACAACCTGCACCCTAGTGCTCTGCTGGATATGACAGTGACGTAGTTGGAGATGGTTGCTTCACTGGCTATGAAGTTACTGAAGAGGCAGCATTACAATTTAAGTCAAAAATGAAAAACATTTCCATTGAATTTTACACTAAGATAACTGTGTATTCAGATACAAGGATATTTATTCCACTTGAATTATTTTTCTCTAACTCCAACTTCACCTTTTGAAATGGCTGAAGTTAACCTTATGAGAACCATAGAAACCAGACTCACGTGTCATTTTGGAAAAAAAATAAAGGAAGAAGAAGAAAAGGAAAGAGTTTGAGTCAATGCTTGAACCCATTAACATTTTCACTTACTATTATTTTACCTTTGTCTGAGCTGTGCCTTTGAAAATCATCATGTTCTAAGGTTCAAGCTCTTATAGGCTCTAAGACTTATTCCAGTTCATAGTTTTAATAAAGCCAAAATACTTTCCTTTGGCCAATAACCTCCAGGGTTGGTATAGATGCAAGCAGAGTAAAGGAATAAATTATTTCCTCTTTCCAACTGAAAAGACTCCTAATTAAACAGTAAACAAAAATGTTGTTGGATTCCACTCATGGCTATGCATTTATACGATTCATATTAGAAACAGCGTAGCATAAAAATGGCAGTGACAACAACTAAGGTGGATAATAAATCCAAAAGTAGGATTATGGGTGCCTCCTGATTTCCTCTGTACAATGGTGCATCCTTCTAGGAGCCCCTTTCCCTCACTTCAAGTTATTAACTTCATCTTTATGTACTATCGTGAGTGCCCTACAGGCAGTATGCTCACAATATTTCCATTTTACAAATAGAAAACTATAACCATGAAATGACAGAATTTCTGACTCCAAAAGCAAAAGCTTAAAATTTTGCCATACTAATGTTCTCTAAATAGCCATATAAATTTATTGAATGGGTACTATCTGCTAGATAAAAGGCTGAAAAACAGTAAGACATGTAGGCTTTTAACTCAGGAGCACTAGAATTTATTTTCCTCACAAGTTAACAATAGTAGATTTTTGAATACCATGACTTTTCAGAGAAGGATCATGACCTTACTTATATATATATATTTATTTGCAAAGCTAAGTGTCTACACTATGATGTTTTAATAGTAATCATGGTAATAATATGTAACCTATGTCCACCCTAGAAGTATTAACTGGTTAATGGACTACAAAAATGCATATAATGAAAGAAATATAAGCTGGTAACAGCTGATTTCTTTTGTATAGAGGAAATTAGAATATAAATAATAATATAATTATTAACACTTTCAGACCTCTACAAATTGTAGAACTATGACCAAACCCCACAACATTTTATAAAAGAAAAGCTTCTCAACAGCAGCACTATCTGTGTATTTTAGACATTGGGAGAGCTTGAAACAACTTACTTGAAGTGATTTATCTTTCACAAGATTATAACAAATTTGAACCATTCTTTCCTCAATTAAAAGAAAATTGTACATGGAAAAAGATAAGGTTTGAAAAATTGTTAGATCAGTAGTAACAGTGCTAACATAAAATGGAAATGATAGCCCTGAGGTAGATAAAATGATCAAGTTATATGCAAGAATTTCAACAATGAAACAGCATTTAGTGTACAGTTGAGTACACTTACATCCTTTCATACCTATTGACATTAATGTGATAATATTTCCTTTCACATTTTTAAATAAATGCTGACCATAATGGTGAACACAAATAATTTAATTATTCTTAGCATGTCCCTTTTATGTTTGAGATGGCTGGCAATATAAAATGTATTTTGATCAAAGTCGTGACTTTTAAGGATTTCTTAAATTAACTTGCATAATTTTTTTTAATCCTTAAGAGAATTATTTGTTAAGAAAGATCTTATGAAGAAAAACAACAGTTCATTTGTGTCAGGTCATTTTCAAACAGAAAAAAATACCATTCTTTAATTTAATTTAATTTAATTTAATTTTTTTTTGGCCAGGACTGGCTTGAACCTGTCACCTCCGGCTATTGGGACCGGCACCATACTCCTTTCAGCCACAGGTGCCACCCCATTCTTCAATTTTCAAATTCATAACATACCCTAAAAATGAGTTTGTTTCTTAAATTAATGGTGTATAATTTAATAATATAAACTATTTGTGTGAGTACAATCTTTAAAGTAAACCACCTTTTATCAAAATTGAAAGGAACACAATACAGTAATACTGAAATATTTTAATACTAGAATTAATATATATTTTGTTCGACCTTGCACATTTGCATTCATGCCAATGATTTGTTTCACCAAATTTCAGGCTATTCTTTAACTCAACAATAAAATCTATTAAACAGCTACTCGGTGCCAGGAACTTCTCTCAAATTGGTGATACATAGAAATGTGTTATTTAGTTTTAAAATATTTACTTATTTTCCAGATATCTTTTCTGTTAATCTTTAATTTAATATTATTATACTCAGCTAATATACCTTGGAGGATTTAATTCCTTTTAAATGTGAGATTTGTTTTATGGGCTAGAGTATGACTTACTTTTGTAAGTGTTCTTTTCATACTTGAGAAGTACATATTCTCTACTTCTACTAGTTATTACAACAAGACTCTTATAATGTCTTCTTATACTTACTGACTCGTCAGCTTTCTTTTAGGTCTCTCAGTATTATTTTTTTTATTAATAGCTGCGAGAACATTTAGCTTTGTTATGCCTTAGATAGATTTGTGCCTCGTTATTATGAAATAACTATTTTTATCCTTCATTATATTGTTTGTTCTGAAATATACTTTTTCTAAAGTTTTTCATCCTTTTACTTCTAATGCACTTATGGCTTTAAATTTAGAGATCTTGCAGGCAGCAGACATCTGGGTCTTGCTTTCTCATCCAATTTGTAAACCTGTACATTATATATGGCTAGTGTGGACAATTTATATTTTATGTATTTATTTCATGTGATTACTGACTCAAATATACTATTCTTTTATTTGTTTTCTCTGTGCTCCATAGGTTCTTTGTTTGTCTTTTATTTTTTATTTTATTTATATTGTTTTTAAGACTGTGCTTTATTCCCTTGGTATGTTATGAGGATTCATTCCAGCAGGCCTAGAATTAGTCCACTTTAAAGAAGTAAGAGGTATAAATACATGGCAAGGACCCTGGTCATGGCATGACATATACTGATGAACAGTTTTATTTTGTAACTTGTCATGATATTATGTGTAAAATTAGCTATTTAGGCCACTGTTACAGTTAGAAAGATGGAAAGAGTTGGAGAAGCAATTGGTACACTTGAATCACTTTGAAAAATAAGAATTTGATTCCAATTAAAAGCTGAATATTTGAAATGAATGCCTATGCTATACTCAAACCAATATCCATTGTGGAGTGAACACCAGTTAATATCCATGTCCTGATCTCCAACCATTGAAAAATCTAGGGCTCCATATTTATTTACTAATTTAAATGTAGCAATTAATACTCAATGACAGCAATTTGTCTAAGGAATTAAGTGGAATGAGGCCACTTGAAGCAAGACAACTTCAGCTGAATTTGTACTGAGACTTGAAGTATTGGTTAGGCAGACTCTCTTCTAATGCAAAAACACATACTAAGGAGGGCTGACATTTTTGGCAACATGAATAAACCTGTGGATATTACATAATTTAATTTCAGTTGTATAACTTTTGGCATTTCATATGCTGTTTTTCATTGTAAAGCTGTATCTGATTCCCATCATTAGGCAGTTGTCACATTAATTTTAACATATACTCTCTTTCACTTTAAAAAATGTAGTGGTATTTTAGGATTTAAAATATAAAATATTAACTTACCAGTCTGTCTTTAAATAACATCCCATCATTTCTTATAAGAATGTAATAAAAATTATATACTATACTTTGGTATTTTTCATTCCCAGTCTTTGTGCTAGTGTTCTGAAAATTTTAAATTAATTATCTGTTACAAATATAAGAATATATTATCTTTGCCTTAATGTATCATGATTATATTAAATTAGTTAAAATATGAACAAAAAGTTTTAGATTTACACACATTGTCTTTCTCAGTGTTTTTTTATTGGTAAGTCAGTATATTCACTAATCTCCTTTTCTGCAATATAGTAAGATTGCCTGCTATTTTTCCAGCCAATATTTTCATCTCAGAGACTGTAGTATTTATTTCTAGAAACTCCAGTTGGAATCGCCTATATTTTTCATGTCTCTGCTTCACATGTTCACTCTCTCTCGTTTTCTGAATGTTATGATAAAGGTTAAATGTGCTCATTTACTAATTCTTACATCCTCTACTTCTGCATCAGTTTTTGATCATTTTTCTCTTTATTTTGGGTGATTGTTTTTTGCTTCATGTCCTGTATGAGGATTTTTGATTGGTTACCAGAAATTGTGAATTTTACCACGTTGAGCCTTTTGTGTTTTGTATTTTTATGTTATGGGGTTTTTGAGGTGATATATTAATTTCCTTGGAAGTAGTTTAATCCTTTCAAACTTAAATTGTAAACTTTCTTAGGTGATATCATAGTAGCTTTAGTCTAGATCTAATTTTCCCCATGAACAACTCAAGATTTTCCTTGTTTGCCAATGTTCCATTGATAGTGAGCTTTTCCACTTTTTACATTGTAGTTTGTGAGCTCTTGCCTTTGTTTTGCCTATTCCTTTTTGGTACTTTTTTGGGGGGTAGAGGGGTGAATCTTCTGTAATTTCTCATAGGAGGGTACTGATCAGTATTCAGCTGAAGAGTGGAGAAGAATCCCTTGCTGATTTCACCTCCCTATTTCATCTCCTTTTCTCTGAGCAGCTTTCCTATCTCTGCACATTAATCTCTTCTCGCACCAGCTTTCACCTCTCTACCACGGAAATCACAAGAAGTGATTGCCCTGAATATTGTATTTCTCCAGGACTACTCAAGTTCTCAGCTAGTTTCTCTTTAGCTTTCTTCTCATTGCACTGCTTCCAGGAAACTGTCCAGGAAGTAAGCTGAACCAATCATTTCTTTCTTTTTTTCTTTCTCTTGGGATTATTGCCGTCTGTTGCCCATTTTCCAAAGTATAACAAATGTGGTTGCTCATTTTATTTTTTAGTTATTTAAAATGGAAGGGGAAAATCTTAGTCCCTATGGCATTATTTTGGCTAAACTCAGAAGGTGACACTTTTTTCTGAAAAATCTCAAAGACAACCCATTTTTAAGAGAGAATGGGTGTTTAATCACTAAGATTTAGGCATTTGGGGAGGTTAGGGGGAATATTGTTGTGGAGGTTGTCTTTCACAGAAAATGACTTATTTTATCTATATATAAGGTTGAATTTGATTCCACTTATTACAATAACTGAAAAAGTAACAAGGTTGGTAATTTGTATACAAGAACTTCGTTTATCACAAAAGCTTTCACCCTATAATTCACCATTCCAGTAGAATGCCAAGCCCCACTCTGATTCCAGGATCACATGAGTCAAGGCAATGACAACAGGAATAGGAATTTATACTGAGTGGAATGGCCAAATATACACATTTAACAAATCTAGGAGCAGTCTTGAATATTTATGAAAGGGGAATATGCATATGTGAAAATTGAACATTTTACTCTTTTATGGGGGCCCATGTTCAGAAATGGCTGCCGTCTTATTTCAGAAGGTGGAGCCAGGACATGAAAAGCCTGCTCTGGGCAAGCTCTGTAGATGGGTTGAAATCACTTTGTGTCTGGTAGTTTCTTATCAGGAAAGAATGACGGTCTGGATCTCAAGATTGATTTCTCTTTAGCACTTAGGAAAAAAAAATCTGACGGCTGTTAGCAAGGGAGGGATTACAACAAGGAATGTGTGACTTCCTGTCAGTCACATCGACAGACTCAGTTTTCAGGTTTTTCTTGGGTCTTCTTGGCTGAAAAGGAATCTGTTCAGTCATTAGTGAGGCTTGGGATTTGTTTTAGGTCACAGTTCACAGTATCCTAAGTGAGTTTTGGGTTCATTTTAACATAAAAGCAGGGTTTTCTGAAATTTAAATTCTTATAAGCTCTTAGGATGCAATTTTCTTTTTTAGTCTTGACAATATTTTATGGAAAATATATAAATGGATTCTACCTTTATATAAAATAAACAAAAATTAATGTTTGTAGATATTAAATACTAGATACTCTCCATTATGAGAATAGGGAAAACACAAAATAAATGTATCTACTCAAAATAAAATTTTCTCCATCAGTAAAATCTTTCTAAGAGTGGAGTAGAGATTTTATGCAGTTTTACTCCACAATTTAGTTTTTTGAGAAATTGATTCAATAAAAATAAGTGAACTAAAAACCTACAATACAAAGTGTCAATAGTTTCCACTAAAAAAAAGGAACTGAATATTCAACACTGATGTTTATTATTACCTTAGTTCTTTTATTTCTATTACACCTCAATAGTTGATAACAACTAGACTGTTTTTAATTATAAAAAAAGCTTTAGCCTAACACTATGTGTTGAAATTAGAAACAAACATCATTTAATCAGATTCATGGAAATAAATTTTATATGTGAGTATAACAACTCATTATAATGTTTTACTAAATTTGTCCAATAGAATAGTGATCTTTTGTGAAGATGTAAGAAACTTTTATTGCCTTTCCATAATTAAAAGCATATCTATTGCATATTTTTGCCAATGATAGAGCAGAAATTTAATGAAATGCATTGCATGCTTTCTATATTTGGAGAAATATTTTTCTTATTTCAAAATGATTATATTTAATTCTTACTGTGTGAATGAATAAATTTTGCTCTAGAGATTCATAAGGTACTAATCAAACCATTTATATTGGACTACTTTGTGAAAAATTAGATTGAAAATGCATTTAGTCTCCAAGCCAATGAGTTTGCCGGTCACCCAGCCTAATCACTGCACAGACTTATTCTCTCATTTGCTTGGAAAATTTCAAGATGGCTTCTCCAAAAGTTTGAAAGGAGACCTTGAGAAGCCACTGAAATGTGAGCAAAAGAATTTTGGATATTTAAAAGTCAAAGATCACTTTTTATAAAGGTATAAAATGATCTTTACAGTACTTAAGCAGTAATTAAACACATTATTCCTTTGTTTCTTGTTCCTTTGTTCTAAATACTGGACTCAATAGTGTCAGGCATATAGCACTGGCCACACTGGTTCAGATTATTTCCCAAAGATACAATGTAATATGATAAGCAGGCCTATTGTCAAATGCTCATTACCAAAATTATGGTAATAAGAATAATGTTCCCCTAAAGATGTTCACATCCTAATGGCTGGGATGTAAGAATATATTCCTTTGCATGACAAAGGGTGGTTAATTTTGCAGATTGAATTAAATTTGCTAATCCCTCAAAATAGGAAGATGATCCTTGTTTATGTATGTTGGCCCAATTTACTCCAAAGGTCCTTAAAAGTAGATGAGTGAGGGAAAACAGGAATCCACATGATATAGACTGAGAAGGACTCAATCTTCTCTTGCTGGCTTTGAAGACAAGGAAAGGGGCCATGAACCAAGGAATGTAGGTGGCCTCTAGTTGCTGAAATGAACAAAAAAAATTTTCTTTCAGCACTTCTAGAAGAAACAGCCCTGTTGGTGCCTTGATTTTAGCATACTAAGAGCCATTTTTACACGTCTAAAATCCAATATTGTAAGGTAATGCATTTACATTATATTAACCCTCTAAGTTTGTTTATTCTTTAATAGGGATTTAATGCAAATGCTACAACTTAAGTAAATAGAAAACTTTGGCAAAGTCTATAGACAAAAATACCTAAAAGTAGTGGCTGCTTCAATGAGTTATACTAATTCATTGCCTAATATAACATGAGAAAGATTACCTTTTAAATCAGAAACACATATATACATACTACATACATACATATATACATTCTCCCAGAAATATAAATAAAACTATCTAAGGACATTTTTCCTGGTTTGGTTTGAATATTCCAAATATTCCTATTTGTTTCTCTTCAATCAAAAACAAAAGTCCGTGCTCGCTTCGGTAGCACATATACTAAAATTGGAACAATACAGAGAAGATTAGCATGGCCCCTGCACAAGGATGACACACAAATTCGTGAAGCTTTCCGTATTTTTAAAGAAAGAGGGAAACTTTACCTCTTTCATGTTTACATGGATCGAGCTGGAACATATTCTTCTTAGCAAAGTATCTCAGGAATGGAAGAAAAAGTATCCAATGTACTCAGCCCTACTGTGTACTCAGCCCTACTATGAAGCTAATTTATAGCTTTCACATGAAGGCTATAACCCAACTATAGCGCAAGACTATGGGGAAAAGGCCAAGGAAGGGGAAGGGAGGGGGGAGGTTTTGGTGGAGGGAGGGTAACAGGTAGGGCCACATTTGTGGTGCATCTTAGAATGGGTACAGGTGATTGCACTAATATACACAGCTATGATTTAACAATAATAATTAAAAAAAAAGTCCACACTGGATTTCTACTGGGTCATATACTAAATTGGCATGTCTCTAATTATTCAGAAACTGCTGAGCAATTTGAAAGTGAGCTCCCTAGGGCAGGGCCTATGGCTCAAAGGAATAGGGCACTGGCCCCATATACTGGAGATGGCAGGTTCAAATCTAGTCCTGGCCAAAAAAAAAAAAAAAAAAAAAAAAAAAGAAAGAAAGAAAAAAGAAAGAAAAGAAAAAAAGAAAGAAAATGAAGTCCTTAAGATGTCATCTGGGGCTCTGTTCTGCATATCAGCTGCCAGTAGACTATCTGGGAAGGACTCAGTCATGCAATTTGTTTGTAACACCCTTGGGCATATAATCAAATTTTAAGTACATATCAAAAAAGAAAAAAAAATTCATTTTTATTATTGTGTTATTATAGAGGGGCCAGGAGACACGCAGTAAAATATAAAAAGAGAGAAAATCATTTGAAGCTAAAGCAATATTGGAGATCAAATGGAGATCCATTTGAAACAATGCTATTAGAACAAATAACAGAAGTCACTAAAGAAATATAAGTTTCCATATAGATATTTGGAATAGAAACATGTTTTTAGCATTATTTGCTACCAGAATTGTACTTTTTTAAGTCTTTGCCGAATTTATCACCAATTATGCTGGCCTAATAGCCGCAAAGCTGCAACCAGAAAGAAATTTGAAGACATAACCCTTCATGGATAATGCTGACGCACTTTGAAAATACACTGAATTCTCTATGACTTTAACATAGTTGGATTACATTTTTCCATTTAAAAATAATTTAACATTTGGAAAAACCACTTAGCTGGCTTTATCCAGATCCTGTACAAAACGGAAGTATTTTGGTTTGTATTTTTATGAGTACCATGTGATGTCCTGTGATGTACATGCTGACAGGGCTGTGATTTCATCACGTGGTTCAATTCACTAAGCCACTCAAAAGCTTCCCTCTAGTAATTCAAAAAAGCTACAATAATCCTATAGGTTGCCTGTAACCAAACAAGTATCATGGAGCTCAAGTACTTAATGTTGGCTAATTCTGTGTTTATACTTTATGTACCATATTAACTTTACACATTTTTACTGCTTTTAAGTTTTCCCAAATTGCCTTTTTAAAAGTAGGGGGGAGTACTTGCAAGAAGTATTTCCATTTATAATTACCACTTATTTGACAAAAATAGTAAATATAGTTATAACCATTTTTTTTTTAATTTCATGTTTTGCTCTAGAGTGATTATACTACTTTTAGGAAAAATTTATTTTTTCAATATATATTTTCTTTGCAGTCAGTATTTTTAATAGTACAAAGGGTTTATCATCTTTCCCTTTACTTAGTAATAGTCCATCCCTGTAGGCTGGGCAGCTTATGCTTATAAAGTAGAAAATCATATCCTGAGACAGTGAGCCACAGACCTCTAAGGTTTAAATGACAGAAATGACAAGAACAAGAGGGGATACAGGAATAAAATCACTAAATATAGAATTCCATTGTACAAATATATTAAAAAATCATTTTCTAGTCTCTTTGAAGTTCACTTATCAATTATTTTTTCAATATGAAATTTTTATTCAGAGTGACTGTCTCTAAGAAATGACATTTTAACATGTATTTGATATGAATGTTAAAGAAAATAAAATTCAATATTCTTTTTATTATCAAATATAAATCTTTTAACAGGACACAGAATGTTGTCTATAATTTTTGTGTGTCCATGATACTGACCAAGGCAATGTGGGACATATTCTTTGCTACAGCTGTAGCTCTCCTCTTTGAGTGAAGTATAAAATGAATCTGCTTTATCTTAAATATTCTGAGAACAAAGTTTAAAAAGTCATGAAATAACAAATGAAGAAGTGGGGTAAGGCTGGCAGTGAAATACTTATCACAAAAATAACTTTGTGATTTTATGGCTTTTATTTCTACCTCCAATTTTTCAACTATGGATAACTCCATAAAAAAAAAAAAATACACATTGACTGCTCTGAATTCTTGGGAGATTGGTGAAAGAAATGAAGATTTTCCCTCATGGTGTTTATGTTCCAATTTTGAGGAGAGTTGAATAAGGAGGCCAGTTGTTAGGCAGGCAGGTAGGTATGTTGGTAGGTCGATTAGGTGATACATTGAGGAGTGGATAGGTGGGAGATAGGTAGATAGATAATAGACATTTGTTCCATATGCTTCATAAAACTATGAAAACTATGAAAACTTCATGAAACTATGAAAGGGGAAAGAGGGTTTTATGGTCATTGTAGTCAGAATAAGCCTTTTTAAAGAGAAATTTTACAGAAACTGAAACAATTATCCGGGAGACACATAAGACTCTGGGAAGTGAGATTTTGACATGAGGGGAACACGGAGTGAAAGCTTCAAGGCAGGGAAGCATTTGGAAGAGTAAGGGGGAAAATTCTTTACTCTTAGAGCACAATCAGGACTTACGTTTAATCTTAGGTATGATTACAGAGCAATTATCAGAAGCAACCTGATTGGATGGTTTTTTGAGAATATTAAACTAAATGATAAATCTATAAAAGCATCTGGGAATAGTGGTTTTCAGTAAATGTTAGGCTTTTTTCCGTCTTCAAGAACCAATGCTTAAAGATTGTACATAGGCAGTTTGGAGAAATAAAAGGAATGCCATGAGCATCGGATATTGGATATTGGATAATGGATATACAAATCTGGATTGGACTCTTTGCTTTGACACCTACTAAGGACATGATCTTGTTCTTGTAGTGATTAAATGCTACTTCAAGCAGCTCGTCAAAATCACTTTTACAATCTCATTTTCTTCTGTAAATACATCTCTCCATTTACCTTACAGAAAAAAAGATTAGATATAACATATAACAGGAATATTAAGTGGAATATAAACATTGATCACTCTCAAAATATCAGTATATCTTTATAAGCAGCATAAAACGTCATAATCATAATATTCCAATCATTGAAGAGGTTGCTAAAGCAAGATAAATTGGTAAAAGTTAATATCCACACTGAACTATGGAAAACTGTAATTTACCATGATCTTTTTGTTTGGAGAAAACTTGTAAAGGGTCAGAATCAGGAATATTTGTAGAAATATTTTAATCTTGTAAATTACATAAAGATGATATATAGTTAGCTCAATTTGCATTGATCAGATCTATTTAGGCTGATTTTAAACTAAACCTGAAATATTGCCTATAGTATTAATGTTTTGTGCATAGATTATTTATTCTATGTAATTAATATGACTGTGTACTATCAGCTATACTATCACAAAACTAATTAAAGTAGTAGAAAAAAAATCTGATTTTTCTCTAGGCCTGTCTGGAAATTTTTTAAGCTTTTGCAGCTACCGTTATTTCCATAATAACTGTGATATTTAACATCATCATATAGGTTACTATTTTTCACAGCTGGTGTTCTAGCTGCAGCTTTCCCATAAAACCCACCAAAACATATAAATAGTCAACAATAGGTGGGTATATTGTCTTCTTTTCATTTCTATCCAAATATAGCTGTTTATTGTATTTATACTATACCTTTACCACTATTTAGGAGTGTGATGAGTACATATATTATATGTTTTAGGTCATTGAATAAGATTGTGAAAGCTGAACATTAATGCAATTTTTATTTATGTATGTATGTATTTATTTATTTATTTATGTATTTATTTATTTATGTATTGATACAGAGTTTTACTTTGCTGCCCTTAGTAGAGTGGCATGGTGTCATAGCTCACGGCAACCTCAAACCCTTGGGCTCAAGGGACACTCTTGCCTCAGCCTCCTGAGTAGCTGGGACAACAGGCATCCACCACAATGCCTGGCTATTTTTTAGAGACGGGGTCTCACTTTTGCTCAGGCTGTTCTTGAACCCGTGAGATCAAGCAGTCCACCTACTTCAGCCTCCCAGAGTGCTAGGATTACAATCGTGAGCCACTGCATCTTGCCCACTGCAAATTTTACATTCAAATTGTTTGCAGTAAATGTGTAAACACTTTTCCCCCCTTGGGGAGGGGCTGGTTATATTTCATGTGTGAAAAAAAAATAAGAAAATATGAACAGCAAAAGAGGACTGAAGCCAACACCAGTGAGATGCAACCAAATCCCTTTTCCTTTTCCTGGGTCTCTGTGATGACTATTTCTCTCTCTCTCTCTCCATATATATATATATATATATATATATATATATATATATATTTTTTTTTTTTTTTTTTTTAGACAAAGTCTCACTTTGTCACCCTTGGTAGAGTGCCATGCATAACAGCTCACAGCAACCTCAAACTCTTAGGCTTAAGCAATTCTCTTGCCTCAGCCTCCCAAGCAGCTGGGACTACAGGTGCCTGCCACAACGCCCGGCTATTTTTTGTTGCAGTTGTCATTGTTGTTCAGCTGGCCCAGGCCAGTTTTGAACCCCGACCCTTGCATGTGGCCGGCACTGTAACCACTGTGCCATGGGCACCAACCCTTCCTGCTCTATCTTGCAGACAGTCGTGGCCACTCAACTGAACTTGTGGCAATGGAAGGTGCCCAGACTTTTATGTATCATTTCAGCTCTGGCCCTGAGAACCTATAATGAGATCCCCCATGTTTTCTTTCTCTCCTGACAGGAAATGGAGCCACAGAAGAGAAGGGCCTGGGTCCTCAAATGACAACCTGCAGGCAAACCAGGTAGAACGGCCATGCAGCTGGCACTGTTACTTACAGACATTAACTGATTTTTTAAGTCACTGATACTTTGGTGCACACTTATTGAGAACCATTTTCTCAATAGATAAAAGAAAGGAACAAAATCACAAATTCCAAGAAGGCAGGTATGGTGACATATTTGGGGTTCCCCCCCTTTTTTATGTAATGTCTTAAATTCCCGTCACAAATTGGAAATTCAATCAATTTTTCCCTACTGCATTGGCTGACTCCTTGATAGAGAGAATTGATAAATTGTCCAGAAAAGATACATTTGATCAAATTAAAGTCACCCTAGCCTATCCAGTGTTCATTTCTCATTTAGGTACAGGTATAATATAATTTATTCTTTATAAGCAAACATGACAATTAAATTAACAATAACATAGGGTCCTTTTTGTGTATTAGTTTGCTATTGCCACATCAATTTGATGTAACAAATTACCATTAACTTGACAGCATAAAATAACATAAATTTATTATTCTTACAGTGCCAGTGTGTCAGAAGCTTGACATGACACTCTGTTAAAATCAAGGTGTCAACAAGACTGAGTTAGTTCCCTCTGGGTTTCTTGAGGAGAATGTATTTTCTTGTCTAGAAGCTGCCTACATCCCTTGACTGTAACCTTTCTCGGTCTTCAAGGCCAGCAACAGCAGTTGAGTCCTCACGTCACATCATTCTGATCTCCTCTTTTACCTCCCTCTTGCACTTTCAAGGACCCTTAGGTTATACTGGCCAAACTGCATAATATTCCTATTTTTAAATCAGTTGATTAGAAAATTTCATTTCATCTATAAACTTAATTTCTCTTTGCCACGTAAAGTCATATGTATATCCATAGATTCAAGGGATCAGAATGTGCACATCTTTAGGGACCATTATTCTGCCTACCACAGTTATTTGATATGTAACAATTTAACATAATCAATCAAGTTCACATAATACCATATTCAAGAGTCATCACAGGAAGCCACAGATTTCCACAGAATATATCAGAAATTTTATTGATTGTCATTAACACAAATATTCTAAGAGATAGATACAAAGTTAAAGAGGTAAAGAACTGAAACACTCCCTTTGTATTCTGTGGGGTCAGAGTAGTTAATGGATTTTCTATCTGTTCTTGTTTGATAGCTTACTAATTTTTCTACTATGTATTCATGCTATTAAAACTAGCATGAACTAGCTAGCATAGTCTCTTGCTGGAGGCTGCCATGTGCCTTTGTAATTCAGGGAATGGTTTTGAGATGTTTTCAGTTCTTATTGTAACAGTGGAGAAGTGTCTGGAGAAGCATCTGATTTCACATTTATTCTTGTTCACTCAGAAACCCATTTAGCTTGAGGCAAATGGGACATATTCGCTTTCACATTACTGACACTCTGGAAAAGGCAAATGATGAAAGATCTTGCGGCTTCTGGACTTCAATTCCCTTAATCCTGTGTTATTACCATGGTTGTTTTTGTTGGAGGAAGATTGGTCTCATATAACAAAGCTACTTCAGACTTCCTAGTGGCTAGCTTTTCTGACACGCTGCATTTGAGCTGCCTTGCGTGCGGGTCTTCATCCATCTTCCGTGTATCCTTTTTAACATTTTTCTCCATGCTTCTTCTAAACAAAACATCCAAAAAGTTCAATAATTTGTTTACCCATTGGTTAATTAAATCATTCAATAACAACAACAAAAAAAAGTTTAAGTGTTCCTGAGAACTTTTTTTTTTCCTTTTGAGGCAGAGTCTTACTTTGTCACCCTTGGTTGAGTGCCCTGGTATCATGGCTCACAGCAATCTCAAACTCTTGGGTGTCTCAGCCTCCCAAGTAGCTTGGACTGTAGGTGCTCACCACCATGCCAACTGCTATTAGGGATGGAGTCTACCCCTTTCTCAGGCTGGTCTCAAACTCCTGAGCTCAGGCATTCCATCTGCCTCAGCCTCTCAAGTAATGGGACTACAGGTATGAGCCACCACACCCCTTGTTTTGTCTTTTTCTTTTCTTTTTTTGTGAGAACTCTTATTTCTCTTCAAGCACTGCTAATTGGCTTCAGTCCTGGCTAGTTAATGTTTCTAATACTCTGCATTATGTGTTTTCTCATCGGCCCAGAGTCATCTGACCATCTCTTTGAACACTACTCCTAGGACTTCTGGATTTGAGACTGATGAGAGTGCTTTCATGTGATCCTCTGAAGGCATTCAGCCTTATTATCCTGACTGACACTCCGGGTCTAAGGTGAGCAAGAGCAATAAAACAACTGGAGGTGGAGTGAGAATCGAATCTTAACTGGACAGCATCTCTAGAGAGCTTTCAGACAAACCTCCACATGAATGAGCACTAGAATATCAGGATGGGAAGGCATTGTCTGACTCCCCACTGAAGTCTCCTACTTCAAACGACACTTAAATACGATGCTCTCCATTAGTAGGTCTCTGGGTTTATTTGTTTGTTTCTTTTTTGAAACAGAATGTGACTCTGTTGCCCAGGCTAGAGAGCCCTGATGTCAATCAGCCTAGCTCATAGCAACCTCAAACTTCTGGGTTCAAGGCATCTTCCTGCCTTAGCCTCCTGAGGAACCAGGACTACAGGCATCCACCACAGCACCCAATTAATTTTTTCTATTTATAGTAGAGATGGGGTCTCTTTTTTGCTCAAACTGGTCTCCCACCTCACCCTCCCAGGGTGCTAGGATTACAAGCATGAGCCACTTGCTGTGCCAGGCCTAATATTCTCCATCAGAAAGCAGAGGGTCAAACTTGCTATTGTCAGAAAAGTGGAGCATATGTAGGAATCAGTGTCAGGGGCCAAGAGTAATTAAAGAGCAGAAAATGAGCCTCTGACTCATCATCAAAAAATAGAGGCCACAGGACACTGATTTGGAATTCCTGCGAGGGATTTATTTCTGTTGGTAAAACTTTGAGCTCTGCTATGCTTTGTAACACAGGCTGAATATACTGTGTTTCCTTAGGTTGGTCATCTCAGATCATTTGTGTTCTCATTTCATTTTTTCCACATTCTCCTAGGGGGGAAAAAAAGGAAAGAAAACTAAACTGAATCTTAATCCTGTGAGTTATAAAAGATATTTATCTCAGAGCGCTTAGGTTCACCAAGACTTCCTTGGCTAGTCATTTGGGAGACTCTTTATTTTTCTGAACATCTGACACTGTCAAATTCAGACTGCTTTGTCCTATTTTTAGAAATATACTTATTAGAAGGGAGATCTGGGAGATGGTGTGAGAAAGAGTAGAGGTGTTTTATTTTTTCTCGTCCTTCTCAGACTCTTTCCTTCCCCCAGTGTTTATCAAAATGCTGATTTTGGCTATACACTCACTCCAGATCGAATTTTCTACTGGCAAAGTGTTCATAAGAGACCAGAATCTCAGAAGGGAAGTTATACCAGGGATTTATTTTAAAAATGTTTAGAAGAATGAGTCATTTGCCATCTTATCAATGACTGCTGGTGGCAGGAACATCTTCTTTTAAAACCTCCTTGAAAATCTCATGTCTGTTCTCATTCCATATCACTTACCTAACTTAGGTGGATAGATCACTCTTTAGTTTTGCTACTCTTGTTACAGATTAGGGCAAAAGCAGATAGAAATAATGTTCTTCGAGACTCTACAATGTAAAGAGAATATTGGTAGTCATTATAATTAATCCACATAATAACTCTATAACATCGTGTGATATACCCATTTAACGATGAAGGAACATATGGAGAAATGCAGTTGTGTACTCAAGAGTGGGTTCCAGGATTGAAATTCAGGTCCGATTGATTTTAAATTCAATCTGGTGTACATACAGCACTGTCTACATGAACAGTAAGTCCTCCTTCACCCACATGTCACCCAGCTATTCCTTGTTCTGTCTTGTGCATGCTCCTTACAAATATAAATGATACACAATGAATAATTGTGAATAAAATTTTGGCAATCTTGGAAACTTCAAAAGGTAGTCAATTTGTGTCTTCATTTTCTAGGGTACCTATTAGATATTATTAATAGTTACCCCTATTAGCAAATCTCAGATATAACCATAGTTATTTTTCTTGGCTTAATATTTCCACATCTTTGTAAATTAAAAAAATGCATATTATATATATGTACAGGTATGCATGCTTATATATAGTGTATATGAACTATATATGTTATATAATATAAATACATATACATAATTCATATGTGTGGTAAGATCTAGGTTCCAGTTACTTTATTTAAGAAATAGAGCACGGCCTTTGTCTTTGAAAATCCCTTTAATCCTATAAAAAAATGCACCTCTCTCCTCATAGGTACCTGCACTTCTAGATTTGATGTAAATTACTGCTTTACTTTGTTCAGTTTCATCATATATGTAAGTACACCTCAAAAGCCATAATGCTAAATAAAAGCCCATTTTATAGAAATTGAGTTACAGCATATGAATTTTTCTAAAACTATCTTTTCTCTTAAAATTTTATTGGTGAGATTCATTGTGTTTATGGCTATGGTTGCTACTTAAATATTTTACTGCTTTATAATAATCCATTATTAAAAAATAGAATAATTCATTTGTCCCCTTTCCTGTCTCTGGTTTATCCTAGACTTTTATTATTCAAAATAGTCTCCTTTTGCTATTACTCATTTTCCTTGGAGGACATATGCAAGAATTTTCCTGGAATGTTCAAAAGTAAAATTGCTGAGTGTTAGATAACATATACATTCAATTTGAATAGGTAGCTCCACGCAGATGGCATCCAGGTGTGTCAGGCAGGCAAGGTCCATCTCCCTGGGTTGATGTTTACCGTATATACCAGGGATGCCCCAGCTTGGCTTCTGCAGCACTGGAACAAAGTTTGCTGATTTGGTACCTGGCCTGGTTGTCTGTGATACTCCTATGTCATCTGGTTGAAGGAGGAGACCTGAACAGTATGATGTCAAGACAAAGCTCCCTGAGAGAGAGAGACATGTGATTAAAGATTTGAAGCGATGGAGGGAGGCAACTATGAATGTATGTGGTGAAGGACATTCCAAGAAGAGAGAATATTAAGGAAAAAGATTCTGATGTAGGAGCATGTCTGGAATGTTCAAAAACAAAAAAAATCTCTGTGGAATCAAGTAGAGTGAAGAGAAACCAAACTCTAAAAAGAGGTAGAAGAGGTTAAAGATAACAGAGCTAGATCATTCGTGGTCCCTAGAGGGCATGGAAATAGTGCTGCTTTTACTCTTGTGAAATAGTAGGCCATTGCAAGGGTTCTGTGCAGAGGACAAGCATAATTTTTTGTAAATAGGACTATCCTGTTATATTGAAGAAAGCCTAGTGGGAGGCAAAGCTGCAATCTGGAGTCTCATTCGAAGAAGAGTTTCAGTCATCCATGTGAAAAACAAAGCTCAAAGGTGGGCTGAACCAAAGTGATGTAAAGGAGTCAGTAAGAAGAAACCAGGTTCTGAGGAGAGAATTCACAGAAATAAAAGGTGTGAAAGGTGACTAAGTGGTGAAAGACTCCAAGAATTTTGGCTTGAATAGTTAAAAGGATGGAGTTTCCATCTATTGATATTTGAAAGAATGCAGACAATAGATGCTGGTGGGAAAAAATCAAAGAGGCAATAGTATATATTGTCCATATGTCAATTTCCTGCACAAAATCAACTGGTTATAAGCTGCATACACTTGGGGTATCTCTTTACTTTCTCAGTACCTCAGTTTCTTCATTGTCAATATTAAGTATTTCACAGTTTTTGTTTTCTGATGGATAAGTGACCTAACATATGTAAAACTCTTATTTTCTGGTGTCTAGTAATCACCATAGATGTGGTAGCTATTACTATTACCTGGCATTTGGCTTTAGGTATTTAAAATTGGAGATGCTGTCTACCCAGAAGGAAAAAAAAAAACAAAACATCATTTCATTATAATGACATTTTTACTAGAGTGTTTATTGCAGCTCAATTTACACTTGCCAAAATGTGGAAACAACCTAAATGTCCATCAACCCAGGAAGGAATTAACAAGCTGTGGTATATGCATACCATGGAATACTATTCAGCCACTAAAAAGATGGAGAGTTTACATATTTCATATCAGCATGGATGGAATTGGAACATATTCTTCTTAGTAAAGTATCACAAGAATGGGGAAACAAGAAACCAATGTACTCAATTCTAATATTAAGCCAGTAAATGATCTAATACATGTCCACATAAGAAAAAAAGCCAAATCAATTCAAGTGGGGGGGGGGCAGGGGAAGGAGGGAGCAGGAAGAGGGGAAGTAGGAGGGGATGGGTGGGCTCCCACCTAATTGCCACAATATTAGGGTGTATGGCACACCTCTTTATTATTATAAGAGGGACTTTACCTAACAAAGGCAAACAGTGTAATCTAATTCTTCGTACCCATAATTAGCCTGAAACAAACAAACAAAAATAATTGAGATGTCTATTAGTCATACAATTGCAGATATTGCATAATCACTTTGACAGTAAAATATAGGGTTCATGGAAGAGTTCAATGACAGAGATATAAAGTTGAGAATCAATAATTAGACAATATAAAGTTTAAAATTTCCCTTTAAATACTATTTAATCAATATATGTTGCTTCTGTGTATGTAGAAGTTTTTAAAATATCATATATTTAGATTCTATTTAA
The DNA here is from genome assembly GCA_963574355.1 of Loris lydekkerianus. NCBI lineage: Eukaryota > Metazoa > Chordata > Mammalia > Primates > Lorisidae > Loris > Loris lydekkerianus. Next base: position 7,714 of record CAUYPK010006863.1, on the reverse strand, counting down.
AGGCATTTATCTGGAGGAGATCACCAAAGAAGTATGGGTAAGTCAAGGGATAAATAGTTTGACTACAGACTCCTATCAAACTACAATATCAATTCAGCAAGGTCAGGAAGAAGCATCAAATGAAACTGAGTGAAGATTCTTTGCCAATAAATTAGGAGAAAAATCACAAGAATGAAGTGGATTGGAAAGCCCAGTGTAGAAAGTATTTTTTTATTGTTGTTGGGGATTCATTAAGGGTACAAAGAATCAGTTTACAGTGATTGTATTTGTTAGGTAAAGTCCCTCTTATAATTGTGTCTCACCCCCAAAAGGTGTATCACACACCATGACCCCCACCCCCTTCACTCCTTCCCTCTCTATGCTCACCCCTTCTTCCTCTCCCCACCATGTACTGGGTCATTAACTGTTCTTATATCAGAATTGAGTACACAAGATTCTTGTTTCTTCATTCTTGTGATGCTTTACTAAAAATAATGTGTTCCACTTCCATCCAGGTTAATACAAAAGATGTAAAGTCTCTGTCTTTTTTAATGGCTGAATAATATTCCATGGTATACATATACCATGACTTGTTAATCCATTGTTGGGTTGGTTGACATTGAGGTTGTTTCCACAGTTTAGTGATTGTAAATTGAGCTATGATATACAGTCTAGTGCAAGTGTTCTTATGGTAAAAGGATTTTCTTTTTCTTCTGGGTAGATGCCTAGTAATGGGATTGCAGGATCAAATGGGAAGTCTACTTTGAGTTCTTTGAGTGTTCTCCATACTTCCTTTCAAAAAGGTTGTATTAATTTGCAGTCCCACAAGCAGTGTAGAAGTATTCCCTTCTCTCCACATGCATTCCAGCATCTGCAGTTTTGAGGTTAGATGATATCTCAGTGTGGTTTGATTTGCATTTCTCTAATTATTAAGGACAAGGAGCATTTTTTAATAAGTTTTTTAGACATTTAGCTGTTCTATTCATCTCTCATGCCCATTGATATGAGGGATTGTTGGCTTTATTCATGTTGATTAATTTGAGTTCTCTGTATATCCTAGGTATCAAGCTTTTGTCTGATTCAAAATATGCAAATATCCTTTCCCATTGTGTAGGTTGTCTATTTGCTTTGGTTGTTGTCTCCTTAGCTGTACAGAAGCTTTTCAGATTAATTAAGTCATATTTGTTTATTTTTGTTGATGTTTCCACAGAAGTTTTCTTCATAAATTCTTTTGCCAGACCAATATCTTCAAGTATTTTTCCTATGCTTTCTTTGAGGATTTTTATTGTTTCATGCCTTTTATCTGCCTTGAATCAATTTTTGTGAGTGGAGAAAGGTGTGAATTCAGTTTCAGTCTTTTACATGTGTATATCCAGTTCTCCCAGCATTATTTTTTGAATAGAGATTCTTTCCACCAGTATATGTTTTTGTTTGGTTTGCCAAAGATTAGGTGGCTGTAAGATAGATCAATATTTGGAATCACACCTTCTCCCTGACTTAACCAGGAAGAAATAGATCTCCTAAACAGACCAATTTTAAGCACAGAGATTAAAGAAACTATAAAAAATTTCCTAACAAAAAAATGCCCTGGTCCAGATGGCTTCACACCAGAATTCTATCAAACCTTCAAAGGAGAGCTAATTCCAATGCTGCAGAAATTGTTACAAAAAATTGAGGAAGAAGGAATCTTCCCCTACATGTTCTACAAAGCAAACATTACCCTGATACCAAAACCAGAAAACGTTCCAACTAAAAAGGAGAACTTCAGACTAATTTCACTAATGAATATAGATGCAAAAATTTTCAACAAAAATTCTAGACAATAGAATACAGCTTCTCATTGAAAAAGTCATACATCACGATCAAGTAGATTTCATCCCAGGGATGCAAGGCTGGTTGAACATACACAAGTTCATAAAAGTAATTCACCACATCAACAGAAGCAAAAACAAAGACCATAAGATCCTCTCAATAGATGCAGAAAAAACATTTGATAAAATCCAGCAACCTTTTCTAATTAGAACACTGAAGAGTACAGGCATAGGTGGCACATTTCTTAAATTGATTGAAGCTATCTATGACAAACCCATAGGTAATATTTTACTGAATGGAGTAAAACTGAAAGGTTTTCCACTTAGAATTGGAACTAGACAAGGTTGTCCTCTATCACCACTACTATTCAACATAGTGCTAGAAGTTCTAGTCAATATAGTCAGGCAAGAGAAGGAAATAAAGGGAATCCAAATGGGAGCAGAGGCGGTCAACCTCTCCCTCTTTGCTGGTGATATGATCTTATACTTAGAGAACTCCAAAGACTCAACCACAAGACTCCTAGAAGTGATCAAACAATACAGTAATGTCTCAGGATATAAAATCAATGTCTAGAAGTCTAGAAGCCTTTGTATATGCCAATAACAGCCAAGATGAGAAGCTAATTAAGGACATGATCCCCTTCACAATAGATTCAACGAAAATGAAATACCTAGGAATACACCTAAAAAAAGAAGTGAAGTACCTCTGTAAAGAAAATTAGGAAACCCTAGGAAAAAAAAAATAGTAGAGGATATTAACAAATGGAAGAACATATCATGCTCATGGCTAGGAAGAATCAACATTGTTAAAAAGTCTATACTTCCCCAAACAACCTACAGATTCAATGCCATCCCTATTAAAATATGAACATCATACTTTCAAGACTTGGAAAAAATAATTCTTCATTTTGTGTGAAACCAGAAAAAAAAAAAAAAAAAAAACTCATATGGAGAAGGCAGTTCTTAGTAATAAAAACAAAGCCGGGGGCATCAGCCTACCAGAGTTTAGGCTATACTTTAAGACTATAGTGGTGAAAACAGCATGGTATTGGGACAAAAATAGAGACATAGACATCTGGAATTGAATAGAAAACCAGGAAATGAAACTAACAGAAAGTATTTTGCGGATGAAAAAATGATCAACTGAGTAAGTGCAGCTGAAGAGACAAATAAGATGGAGGCCATATGTGACCCTGATGAGAGCAGAGGTTGTGGGACAGAGGAGGAAAGAACCTTATTGGTGTGGATGCAAGAGAGAAGGGAGGAGAAAGAGTCAAGACAACCACCTGAAAGGATGTTTCCATAATAAGAAACAAGATAAGGATTTGTGGGGGCTTGGTGTCAAACTTTCTTTTATGTTATTTTCACAAGGAAGAAATTATGGCATATTTTCATACGCATAGAAATTTGCAGTGGAAGAGGAAAAGGTGAATTTCTGAGGACTAAATCCTAAAACAAGTGAAAGAGGGAGTGCTTTAGTGACTAACAAGGAACCTGATTGGATCAACACAGATCACAGGGCAATAAAATGAAAACACAGCGGTAGGCATGGAATAGGAGATTTGCTAAGTTTTATGCTGAGAGCTTCAGTGAATTATGAGGCTAATTAATTATAGGTGAATGAGGATGGAGATGTTTAGGAAGTTTGAGAAAAGACTGTAAGTCAGAAAGAGCAAAGAGCAAGAAAATGCAGGATGGTTTCTGGACATCCATGGTGGTTGGTATTCAGAATTTATTGTGACCATAGTCAATGTGTTTTTGTATGTTAGTTATTTTTTTTTCCTCTAAAGATATGTTTATGTGTCTGCATGTGTAGAGTAGGAAAGACTTTCATTTGATCAGAGTTATAACTTTGTTAAGGGAAAATATCGAAAAAATTTGGGACAAGAGAATTAAGTGAGTCTGCACAGGAATAATGTAATATGAAATACATGAAAGGTACAGAGAAAAGTATGGAAATGAGGAAATATAGGCATGGAAAACAGCAGTGATAAAATCCACTGATGCAATATTTTAAGTATTGTGTGTAACAGGGTTCTAAAAGTGAGACTGTAAATATAGAAAGTAGTATCAGAAATGTGTATGATTATGGCTGAGATTGTACCTTTATTAGTGATTACCAGTACTGTGGTACAGCCATAGGAATGAGTTTTTGAAGTAAGAGAGAGGGAAAAATCATTGGAGAAAAGGAAACTGTGGATCAAGGGGGCAGATATTAATTCAGACATTAAAATCTCCCACGTTTAATGAAGAAATGGTATGAAAGAGAAGTGATCAGGCCAGGAGATAAAATTTCAAAGGGATTGAATAGAGGTAAGGGTTGTATGACAGACAAGAAGGGGTGGGTGAGATTTGCAACCTGAGATTCTAAGCTGTGAGTACATAGAGAGAATGTGGAAGGGTGGTTTAACAATGGCAAAGAGGTTCAAGGGACCCACTTGCTCCAACCCCAGGCCTGGTAGTGTAGCAGACCTCATCTGTAGCAGTTACAGAGTCTCCAGGGGGAAATTAGGTCCCATCTTTATCCCAGAAGATTAAAAGAATTCTCAGAGAAGAAATTGAAATGGCACTGGATTTTGCTAGTGGCTGAGATCCAAAGGACACAAGTAGTTTGTAAAAAAGTGACACTTCTAGAAAAATATCCTGACTCTGACTACAGTGCTAACAGAGTTTTGGCTTGTTCTATTACTACTAAAAATTAATGAGGTATTCATTTGTTTGTTTTGTAAGCTTAAAGTGGATAAATGCCTTTCAATCAAAATTGTTATGTGATCATAATTTTATACTAACACATTAACCAATGCTTAATCTGCACCTATAATTATAAAGTAAATAAAAAGACATATATCTAGCAAATCAATTTAAAGAATTCAAGCTCTGAAAACATGTATGGTAAGGACAAAAGGGGGGAAAAAAACAACTTTGTGTCAAATGATGTGAATCCTTCCTTCTCTACACTTATTTCAAGCTCCAGTACTGTGAAAATACTCTGCCTCCTTTAAGGCAATGCCTAACACACTGAAGCCACCGTTTTTGCTGCATCTGACACATTCTACCTCACTTCTAGTAACTGAGATATCAGGAGGAATTCTTCCCATAAACTCATTAGAACTGTTGGGGAACCTGCACATCATGGGAATCTTCAAGATAGTCGATGGTGTTTCTATCTGTGGAAGTATCACAGACTCTCAGTTTCCCAAGATAGAAACTTCGGAGCCACCCTTGACTCCTGATGGCTCCCTCATCTCGTACATCCAGTCATTCACTCATTAATCCTTCCTCATAAATATCTCTTGAATCTGGTTTTTCTCTCCATTGTCACTGTCAGTCCCCTAGTTCGGGCCTTCGTTATCTCTTCCCTGGAACTTTCCTGCAGTCTCCTGGATAGATAAGTGTCTCTTCAGCTGATCTGTTCATCACTCCAGTCCATTTCCCACACTACAGCAGAGAACTACTTCCCTGTCTGCTGATGTCTGTGCTCTTAGAGCTAAGGTTGACCCACTCAATATTGTACAAGCGAGGTTCATACTGAATGTGGATCTTGCTTGCTGAATTCAGTTTTAAGCAGCTCACCAGAGACATTACTTTACATTTTTCTTTTCTTTTTTTTTTCAGGTTTAGTCACAATGGTGAAATTAAATTGGTGCTTAGTTCAGACTGGAGTGATGAATTTCCTTATGATAAGCAAAGTTTCAACATTTGGGGGGAATTTTAGAGTTATCTATTTTTTTTTGCAACTTTATCCAAAATCTTCTCTGGCAAGGTCTTCTACTTCCATTATTATAAAAGATGCCAGGGACACTATCCACTTTCTCCAGTATATTTTATTTATATAATTTATGAGATAGAAATATAGAGCTGTGTGGAAAATCCCTGATAGGGAAACTGGACTACACACACACTATAGAAAACCGAGGAGTCCAGCTCTGTGCTGCTGTCAGTATTCAAATCTTGCTTATATTAATGAACAGGAGGAGTTCCAACAGCAAATTTTATTTTCTGAAACATGCATAAGTATTAGCAGCCCATCCAGCATCTAATATATGACTCAATACGGCACAGCCATTGATGACAACTTTGAATAGATGTATTATTCAGTATTCCAAATAGGAGATGGTCCCAGTACAGTTTTGCTTCTATGAGAAATAACATAAACTTGCTATTTTACAAAAAAAAAAAAATTACAGTAGAATATGCTATTTTGGAAAAATCTAGTGGTATACTTACAGTGGAAATTAATTTTTTACCTAACCCTTTATACTGACAGGAACTGCAGGCTGATCGCTTGAGATTATATTATAGTACAATTTGGATATCAGGGTAAGGAAAATAAATAATTTCTTTAAAAAATCTCTTACTCTCATCCCAGCTACTTGGGAGGCTGAGGAAAGAGAATTGCTTAAGCCCAAGAGTTTGAGGTTGCTGTGAGCTGTGATGCCACAGCACTCTACCCAGGGCAACAGCTTGAGACTCAAAAAAAAATTCGCTTATTCTTCTCATGGGCTATTTGAGTTTTGGAATTTGAGTGTAATTAATGTATGTAACATAGTTTAAGATGAGCATAATAACCTCATCTATTATGTTGCATTAAAAGAAAATAAAAATTCCATACTCTTTGATATGGAATCTACCATTTTATCCTGCCATCTCCTTGGTGTTGTTGACCTCCAACAGGAACCAGTTTAATATCAATATTGTGTACATGAGCCCCATGAGGCCAAGTTTCTCTGGGCCCTGCAGCCTAGAGCCTATATCTGGCCTCTGACCCTCACTGAGACACTGAAGGAAAGAAGAACAAAGTCCATCATGTTGGCAGAAAGTATAAACACAGGCATGGGGTGGGCTCAGACTGAGCCTTCATTCCAGATGTTTGTTCCGGTGGCAACTATAGCAGGGTGAGGTAGCTCCTTGACTGAAGAGCCTACCCTTGTCTGGCCTTGTGTAGGAGTGATTCAGGAGCAGTAGAGGCTGAGCCCATCCTAAGGCAAGTCAGAGGAGAGACACATGGGCTTCCCATCTGTGCAGGGCTTATGTGGGTGCCATAGCAGCCCGCCATCCATTGGATCACGCCTTTGCTGAGAGCTTGCTTTGGTTTATACAAGAAAATTCTGTGTGGTAACAGACCCATTCCTCTAGACCCTTGAGCTGCTGTAATGATTGACCTGGGTATTGGGTCATCTGTGCCAACTGTTTCTGAGACTTCTTCACTGGAGCAGGGCCTGTGACTCACCCTTTAGGGTAATAAGAGGATAATCAGATAGCTATTGGTGCTGGCTTGGGCACTGTGAGTTCTGGCCTCAGCTGTTTACATCCTGTCACTCAAGGCCTCATCCGTCATGGGCAGCATCAGACTGAGAGCAGTGGTCATGCTCTCTGTAGTGAATGGCTTATGCAACTCAGGTGGTCAGATGTCTATACCTTGTCGATGTTGAACTTCTTGTGTGAGTGGCCAATTAGTCTTCAGGAACCATCACTGAGATAGCAGTGTGGTTTGGGAAGTTCAGGAAGGCCTCATGGTGCTCTGTCAGTAGACTCCCTATTCCAGTGGAGAGCATCATGTGCTGAAGGAGAGGTGAAGTCCTTCCTTCACAGCAGCTGGGGCTGCTCCATCAGCCTCCTGGCCCAACAACAGCTGGATGGGGTGAGTACTGCTAATTGGATTTCTTTCTTTTTCATTTTTTTTTTTTTTCATTTCTTTATTTTTTATTGTTGGGGATTCATTGAGGGTACAATAAACCAGGTTACACTGATTGTATTTTTTAGGTAAAGTCCCAATTACAATTGTGTCTTGCGCCCAAAAGGTGTGGCACACACCAAAGCCCCACTCCCCTCCCTCCTTCCCTCTCTTTGCTCTTCATTTCTGATTTCATTTCTTTTTTTTTTTTTTTTTAAGCAGGAACTCAACTTTATTGCATCAAGCAGCC
>CAUYPK010006860.1:0-22362 GCA_963574355.1 Loris lydekkerianus | reverse complement strand
ATATGTGTAGTCTTGGACAAGATAATTTAGCCTCTCAAGAATAAGTTTTTCCATTTGATAAATAGATGTGAATAATTATATCTATTCCTTAGGGTCATAAGAAGATAAAATATGTGAAAGCTATTTGTCGAAAAAGCTGCCTCCAATTTTTATTTAAACATGTTCTTAAACTTGATGTGTTATAATGAGTTCTTTGGTTATTAAGCAAGAATATCCTATCTTCTTAAGTTGTAAGTTTGACAGTTGATATCTCTGACATTTCACTTTGACACTTTTGTGTATGTGTGTGTGAAGGTACCTCACTCTTTCAAAGCACTGTTTTGTGATTTGGGCAGTACCTGTGGCTCAAAGAAGTGGGGCGCTGGCCCCATATACCAGGGGTGATGGGTTCAAACCCCGACCCAGCCAAAAACTGCAAAAAAAAAAAAAAAAGTTTTAGGAGAAACAAAAATTCTAGTTATTTTTGAATATGACTTCCATTGTAGAACCAATTCAGCATAGACATCTCAAAATACGTTACTAAATTGCTTGAGAAGAACGTGGCTGATGAACACACAGTACGTTGATGGTTTGAGAAGTTCTGTTCTGCTGACTTTATCTAGAAAAGTAGCCATATGAGTGACTTGAGACTAAGGTGGATAACAAGGAACTAAAAGCTATAGTGCAAATGAATTTGTCTCAAACTACAAGTGAATTAGCAGCAAGGTCCGATGTTACTGCTCTAACAATATCGAGCCATTTGAAACAAGCTGGTAAGGTAAAGAAGCTGGTAGATGTTAAAAGAACATCAGAAAAAATATTACCTCAGAGCTTGTTTTTCCTTGCTGTCACGACATAAAGGTGAGTCATTCCTACACTGTATTGTGAAGAATGATGAAAAAATGGATTCTTTTTGACAATCACAGTTTTTGACACAGTGGTTGGCTAATGATAAAGTTCCTAACACAGTCCCAAACCCAGTATTCATCATAAAAAGATAATGGTGTGGTCCAGCCTGGGTATCATCCGCTACAGCTTCATGAAACGTGGTCAATCCATCATCACAGATGTCTACTGCAACCAAATAGATGACATGCTGGGGATACTGGGGATTAAGCAGCTGAGACTGGTTGATAGAGACAGTCCAGTCCTCTTGCAAGATAACGCTGGACCACATGTCGCAAAAATAATGCTGCCCAAACTACAGAAGCTCTACTTGGAAACTCTCTGTCATTCACCATATTCACCAGACTTTGCACCAACTGACTCCCACTTCTTCCAGGCTTTGGACCACTTCTTGCAAAAGAAAATATTCAATTCTCCACAGGCTGTGGAAAATGCTTTTCCTTATTTCATTGCCACTTGTTCTCCAGGGTTCTTTGCTGTCAGTGCAAACAAGGTACCGTGAAGATGGCAAATCTGTGTTAATGGCTTCCGTGAACATTTTGATAAATTGCATTGCTTCTTGTTTGAGATATAATAACTTAAATTTTTTATTTGAAATCAGACATTTCATATTTAATGACCTAATATAAGAAATGTAATCATTCAGCTTTGCAGTTTCAAAGCTGACAACTGAATCCAGCTCTCTTGTGGTTCCTCATGTGATCTTAAAAACACTTTCATAATTGTGTAGTATAATAAGCATATAGAAAGTACATAAGTACAGTGTAACAATTTTATGAAAAATAAATGTATAATTCTTATCCAAGTTAGCCACCCAGGAACACCATGTCTTCATATAATCTTTAAAAAAACCAAATATATATATATATCAGTCCTTTGTATATATGGGTCTTACATTTCACAAATTCTTATTTTCCATCTGTGTTAGGTTAAAAAAAGAAAAACCTGTAAGTGGACCTGCACAGCTCAAACCTATGTAGTTAAAGGATCAAAGGTATACACTAAGCATAATGAATATAATTTTCCAATAGTTTGACAATATGTCATAATTATCTGGACTATTTTATATTATTATATTGATTGTTCTTTTTTGTATTTTCTTCATTCTTGGCTCCCCACACATTTAATGTGTGCAGTTAGGTGCTGTGCTAGGTGTGATTCTGTCTCTAAATGAAGGCACTCAGGTGTGGCATTCCTCCCATAATTATAAGAACACATTATTATTATTATTAATTTATTTTTATTCTTGGGGAATCATTGAGGGTACAAAGAACCAGGTTACACTGCTTGCATTTGTTAGGTAAAGTCCCTCTTATAATTGTGTCCCACTTCCAGGAGGTGTGTCGCACACGGTGACTGCCCCCACTCCTCTCCCTCCTTCCCTCTCTCCACTCCCCAATTCCTATACTCCCCACCATGTACTGGCATCAATTGTCCTCATATCAGAATCCAGTACATTGGATTCTAGCTTCTCCATTCTTGTGATGCTTTACTAAGAAGAATGTGTTTCAGTTCCATCCAGGTTAATATAAAAGATGTAAAGTTATCATTTTTTTTAGTGGCCAAATAGTACTCCATGGTATACACCATAGCTTGATAAACTATTCCTGGATTGGTGGGCATTTAGGTTGTTTCCACAATTTGGCAATTGTAAATTGATCTGGGATAAACAGTCTAGTGCAAGTGTCCTTGTGATAAAATGATTTTCTTTTCTTCTGGATAGATGCCCAGTAATGGGATTGCAGGATCAAATGGGAGGTCTAGCTTGAGTTCTTAGAGGATTCACCATACTTCCTTTCTAAAAGGTTGTATTAGATTGCAGTCCCACCAGCAGTGTAAAAGGGTTCCCTTCTCTGCACATCCATGCCAGCCTTTGCAGCTTTGAGATTTTGTGATGTGGGAAGAGCAAATTTTGAGACTGTGATTTTGCTTGCTTAACTCTGAGGCTCAGATTATTGTGAAATACAGTAAATCTTTCTGAAAATTTACAAAATGATCTACTTCTAAGTTTTGTGTGTTTGTGCTTTTAATCCTAAAGGTTTGTCATTTGTTGACAATGACTTTTTTTTAGAAGGTTTCATTTTTTCAGTAGACATTATTTCTTTTCCTTTTGTCTTCATGAGTGTTACCTCTGACTTCTGCACTATGACTTTTTTTTTTTTTGAGACAGAGTCTCAAGCTGTCACCTTGGGTAGAGTGCTATGGCATTATAGCTCACAGCTACCTCTAACTCAGGCTCAAGTGATCCTCTTGCCTCAGTTTTTTCTATTTTAGTAGAGACGGGGGTCTTGCTTTTGCTCAGGCTGGTCTTGAACTCATGAGCTCAAGCAATCCACCTGCCTTGGCCTCCCAGAGTGCTAGGATTATAGACATGAGCCACTGCGTCCAGCCTGACTTGGTGTCTTTTGCTGTATAAATATCAAGTATTGTTAGTAGTGATTGGACATGAAGACTTCTGCCTCCAGTCAAGATGGAGTCGTAGAGATTGGGTTTATTGTCCTACATAAAACAAGTAAAGAGCTGGACAATGAAATGACAATACTCGAGATATTAGACTTTGGGCAGACGAAGACAGCCATCCCTGATAGACAGTGAACACAGGAGGAGGTCTTTGGGATCGTCCCAACTTTTTACTTGCTTTAGGAAGTTTTGTGACTAAAGCACAAAAAGGGAAACACAGAATGATGCACCCAGTCAATGAGTTGAAAAGATGATCTGGGCAAGACAAGGCAGCTGAAGTTGGCAAGGAAGAATGCCAAAACGGGGAGAGGTGTACGGAGAGAGAGCAACAAGACCCACAGAGTCTCCCCTGAATATTCAGCTGAGCAGTGAAGACTACACGTGTACAAAGAAACTACTCCAAGGCTGGGAAAGGGCCACTCAACATAATTAAAGGGAATAGCACCTCAAGGTTGCACAGGACCAGCAACAATGCCTATTTTCAAAAGCCAGAGTGGAAAGTTACATAAATCACTGGCTATCAGAGTACCAGGGAGGGTCTTGCTTCAGTACAAAGGAAAATAAAACCTGGAATAAATGCTGCTCTGATTCTGCCTATGGAAGCTTAAAAGCAAGATTTGAAATGCTCAAATGATTTTTAAGTATTCAACAGAGTCACAGAATAGAATTCAAGGATATTTTTAGGAATACAAAAATTTGCAGCACCCAAAAATTCAAGGTCAAAATGTTTGACATACAATAAAAAACTGCCAGACATGCAAAGAAGCAAGAAACTACTACTAATCATGAGGAGAAAAATTAATCAAAACTTACTCAGAAATGACCATACTGTTAGAATTAGTAGACAAGGGCATTAAAATAGTTATTATTACTGTATTCTATATATTCAAGAAAATAGAAGAAAGATTGAAGAAGTTAAGTGGAGACATGGAAAATATACAAATTATCCAAATCAAAAATCTAGAGATAAGTGGGGAAAGGAAGAGCAGAGAGAGGGAAGGAGGGAGGGGCTGGGGCCATGGTGTATGTCACACCTTTTGGGGGCAAGACAAGATTGTAAGAGGGACTTCACCTAACAAATGCAATCAGTGTAACCTGGTTTCTTTTGCCCTCAATGAATCCTCAACAAATAATAATAAAAAAAAAAAATCTAGAGATTAAAAAAAATCACAGTATCTGAAATTCAGGTGTGGTGGCTCACACCTGTAATCCTCGCACTTTGGGAGGCCAATGTAGTAGGATCACTTGAGCCCAGGAGTTTGAGGCTACAGTGAGCTATTATGATGACACTGAACTCTAGTCTGGGCAACAAAGTGAAAGCATATCTCAAAAACCCAAGCAAAACACTTCCCTGCCCCTACACACATAGTATCTATGATGAAAAATAGAGTCAGTGTGATGCAATTCACCATAGATTACACATTACAGAACAAAAAATAAATTTGAATACATAACAATAGAAACATTTAAATTTAAACACAGAGAAAAAAGATAAGAAAGAATGACAGAACCTTAGCAAGATGTGGGACAATTTCAAACAGACAAACATGCCTAATACTGTAGTGTCCCATAGGAAAGAATGTGGGATGGGGAAGGCGAGAAAATATATTTGAAGAGATAATGGCTGGGAAGTTTCCAAATGTAACGAGAACTATAAATTCAGCCAAAAGGTGACAAAAAGACATATTTAAAGTTCTGTTTTTGAAACGTCAACAAAGAATTCTATATCTGGCAGAATGATTCTTCAAAATTGAATAAGAAAGTAAAACGTTTTCAGCTAAACAAACACAGAGAAAGTTTGTCACTAGTAGACCAGCCTCACAAATAATGCTAAAGGGAGTCCTTCAAGCTGAAATAAAAGCACATTGGCCCAGAACTTGAAGCTGTATGAAGAAATAAAGAACTATAGTAAATATAAATCAATAGGTAAATTAAAAAAAAAAAAAAGAAACTCATACTATAAATGCACAGGTATGAAAAGATCAACAAATTTCAAGCATAGAAAAACATGAAGAAAATGAGAGCAAAGCACATCACAATGAAATTGCTTAAAACCAGGGATAAACAGAAAAATAGTAAAAATAAGGATTGGGTTTGAGACTGTTCTGCATTTTCCCTGTTTTATACCAGAAAGACATACCCACGTTTACCTCTCTCTTCCTCCCTCTCTCTGTTTCCCTCACTCTTTCCCTCTCTTCCTCATACCCACTCACATTCTTCAGTTTGAGTGAGGTTCGTTTCTGTGCCCCACATTTGCCTTGATTAAGCACTTGCTTTGTGTAACTACAGAAGAACAATTTTTATTTTAAAAGTTAATTCGTCAGCTGTGATTTGGTAACAGCATATTGCCTTAACCATAAGAATTTAAACTCAAGTGAGACAGCTGCTTCCTTGTTCTTGCCTGGGAACCAGGCCCTCGGCAAATGTTTCACATGCACACACAACGCCTTTAAGCTCTTGGTGATTATCCACAGCAATTAAGATGCTGTGACAGCCAGCGTCTCCTTGATTAGAACTTTCATGAAATTTCCAAATGTTAAGAAATAAAATGATGAGGATACTGAGCCTTTTTTATGAAACAAAGAACCTTTCTTTAGGTCAGACAACCATTTAAAAGTAGGACAGACATTTTCCACTGTGCATTACATGGGGCAGCACTGTGCCATTATGGAACAGATGCTGGAGATCACCTTGTCTCCTCCTTTACAATGAAAAGGGAGAACAGAAGCCCTAAGGGTGTTTGATCAATTTAATTTCCTGAATCTAGATTGGATTCTATTTCTAGATTAGGTTAGAAATCATTCACTTCTGGATAGTCTGATTTAATGAAATTCCAACCTGACCAGATAATTTGACCATCCCCTTCATGCCAGTTGCAATGGAGCTTGCTCCAAATGTCATTTCCAGGATGTATGTTTTAGTAATAGACCTTTCCACCTGCAGCTAAATATCTCTAACTGGGCTTTCAAGTGGTCTGAGATTTGCAGACTACTTGTAAGCATTTTTTAAAATCCCCAATCCCCATTCTATCATATTCTTCTGTATCTTATATTTCTGTCTCCCCTTTGTCCCTATACTTTTGCAATATTTGTTTTCATGAAATTCAAATAACACAATGCATATTTATTATAATGTGAAAATACCATTTTACCATTGAACAAACACACAGCCTCCCTTAGTTTTGTTGCTTCAGTGTCTACTGAGGCTGTATGTCTGCTAAGTAGTTGAAGTGCCAACTTCCCATCAGTAGTAAGATTATCCATCAGGCAAGAATGCTGGTGAGCCTACACCCATGTCTAATGGTATAAAATTCAAGGAAACTTGAGTGGAAATATTAGTCATATATGTAACATCTGAAATCACTACTATACATTCTATTATTTGAATCCTTAATCACATAAGCACCATTTTTGTAGACCTCGTCCAATGAAATTAAAATTACCCTCATACCAGAAATGTCCATGCTAAATTACATTTTATCATTCGTGATTCTCAGTAGAACTTTTTAATATTAACACATCACAATTATAGCATATTTTCAAAAGTACAGAAATCTTAAAGTTTATGTAAAAGAAGACAAATTAATGAAGTAAACTTTTGTGTAAAGTTGTAGGTAATGTTTTTTGAAGATGGAAACTCTGTGCATCTGGCTATAATGTCCTTTACTGATAGTTTACTTCTTTCTGGGATAACTCCATCTGTTCTCTTTTGGTTTATTTGCATGTACGTGGTGGGTCCACCCACATGGGACCCCACTGGCGATGGTTGCTGTGTGCCCTTCAGTGGCTTGTGAATTCCTCCAGCCTTGGTCCCCATCTGCTTTCCTACTACTCATCAGGGACTACCATGACTTCCTGTCTTGGCTTCAACCTTCAGTTCTGTCTTCCGTATAGTCAATTTGGACTTGAAGCAATTGGCTTTAGTTTGCATGTGTCATATGTAAGTGTGTGATATGTGTGATGTTTGTGGGTTTATTAGTTCTATGTACAGTGATCCTGTGTAAGAAATCAGCCACCTCATCTTTTACCCAGTCTTTGCCAACCTTCCACATTCCCTAATTCTTTGAGAGGAGAAGAAACTTGCATAACTCCACTGTATTAGTGAAATACCTCAAAATATCGGGAAACAAATGAACATCTCTTATATGTCCGTGTCAATTGTTTAGAAATATTTTAACAAATATGGTTAACTTGGGATATATCAAATGCATATTTTTAAAACAAGTACTTTTTGTATACCATAGGCTTGGCTGAGCCAACATTTATAATTTCACTCATATACTAATTTATTCACCCATTCATTCAAGCACTCAATACATCTGAGTACATTCGAGGTAATGTAGTTATATCCTGTGGTTATGACTCTTTTATTTTTATTTATTTATTTTGAGACAGAGTCTCACTTGGTAGAGTGCCATGGTGCCACAGCTCACACAACCTCCAACTCTTGGGCTTAAGGGATTCTCTTGCCTCAGCTTTCCAAGTAGCTGGGACTACAGGCGCCCCCCCACCCCCCAATGCCCAGCCACTTTTTTGTTGCAGTTGTCATTGTTGTTTAGCGGGCTGGGTTTGAACCCGCCAGCCTCAGTGTACATGGCTGGTGCCATAACCACTGTGCTACAGGCGCTGAGCCTTATGACTCTTTTATAATTGCATTGAGCAGTGCTACTTGTACACTGGATTCCTCTGAATACTGTACTGTAATGTTGGGATTGTACAAAGATGAATTAAACCCATTTTCTAAGTCAGCAACCTGACATCTAGTGTTCTTCTCAAGTTTCCACTACTGTCCATGAGTCATTAATTATCATGATCTTTAAAACCTCCACTTTTATCAAAGTTAAATTTTTAGACAATCACTTATGTCCTTTACTGAGTAGATATGCAGTCAATATATCTCGTAGTGTTTCTGCCAAAGTGTTCAATCCGGATTACATTTACACCAAAGTATAGAAATGCAGCTGGGGCTCCTCAACCAACTTTACTGAACTCTCTACTGATGTCTCCACCCTCATTATCTCCTTTCCTATCTCCTAACTTCCCTGCTTTCCATAGCTGCCATTCTTCCAGTTACCCTGAAGCCAAGACTCAAAGTCATGTCTGCTTTTTCTTCTCCACTGCTTCTTTTCCAGTCAACATGTACCAAACACTGTTGGATTCTTTCCCTATTACAGTAGATCCTCTATAAGTTGACCACCCAAGGGACTGTACCAAGCTGATTAATAGACAGAGGAGGTCAAAAGAAAGAACCAGGCCTGTTGTACTGATACACACATGTGGTGTATGTCTGGTCTATGAGAGTTAGGTCAACTTAAGGAGGTGGTCTGTGCAGGGAGGTGGTCAGCCATGAAGATTCTGTTGTATTTCCTATGTTCATCTCCTTCCTTTTCATGATCAGCTCTTTAGCTCAGTTGTTCATCCATGAGTTTTCTCATATTTATTACAATAGCTCATTTTGAAAACCTTTGTGGGAATGCTAAGTGTGTGATTTGCAGAGTAATCTTGCCAATAAAATATAATCAAGATCCAATTTTATTCTTGAGGACTTTAGAGTGACCAGTCTATAAAGAGCTGTATTGGGAGCTGGAGGCAGGGCCTGTCCCATGAGGGCTCTAGAAATCCAAATGCATCTCCCCTACTTCACAAAGTTGCCACAGTATTTAAACAATTAAATATAAACCCCTGACTCAGGAATTCACATATGTGTACAATATGGCATCACTCTAACTTTCCAACTTAACCTTCCAGTTCTTCTGGATATGTGGTACCCTGTATTTTAGCCAAATTTTCCATGTCTGATCCCTGAAAATGCCTTGAAGTATTCTGTTCTCTTTTTCTTTGTGCGAATCCCTTTCTCTGTATTTTCTGTCAAAATTCATATATCAATGACCTGTTGGAATGCTATCTCCTTTTTTCCTGCCTACCTGATATGATCTCACCCTTCTATCAACTCACAGAGCATAGTTTTGTACACTTTAAATGCCATATGTCATTCCTGTGTCATAATTATGTACATACTGGGCTGTAAGTGTTTGAGGCAGACTTGTGAATTACTTACCATATATACTCAAGTATAAGCCGAGTTTTTCTGGCACAAAATTTGTGCCGAAAAACCCAAACTTGGCACAAATTTTGTACTTTTGTTCACTAGATGCTCAAGAATACCTTTAAAATTGAACTGTGTAACCAGAAAGAGTTATTATATGAAAAGAAGGTTGAAGAGAGAGTCAGGGCCCTATAACCAATTTTGCCACCAGTTTTTGGTGATGATCCCCAAATGGCTTAATTTCACAATATCCACAGGAGATCTCATCTTGAGAACTGCAGACATCTGTTGCTGATGACAGCACCAAAGAACTCAATGGGATTTCTGTGGAAATTTTGAAATATCCAGGAGCTATATTATATATCCTATCAGATTGTTATTAACAGATTTTCATCTGAGGACACCTTCAAAGACCTCTTGATTTATGCTTAGCTGTAGATATCAAATTGCAGGTCAGGTCTTATTTTACCAAAATAGCATGAATTGTACTGTGTTTTTGAGTAGTGCATCCTTTTAAACTGAGACTATTCAATCACCAACAGACTTCTTAGTCTTTAAAGTTTGTCATCAATATTATGGTAACCCAGTTCCCAGATCCTTCTGCCACTTCTTTTCCTCCTCTTCTTTTTTTTAATAATAGTTCTTTGGAGTTTAGGGTTTATTTGCTTGCTTTCAGTTAGCTTTTATGCAAAATATTGATGTTTTTATAACACCTGCAGGAAGTCTCCTGCCTTCCCATTTCATCTCCCCAACCATGATCACTTGGGCTTACTTAAGGAGACAACACCATTAAGGGAATTAAAAAACAATACCACAAGCATTTACTGAGTAATTCCTGTAGCACAGGAATCTTGCTAGACAATTTACACAGTTCATTGTACATACTGTTCACAGGTCTCCCCCTGAGAGAGTATTATCAACCCCATTTTATAAATGAGAAATTTAAGGCTCAGAGGACTGGGAGGTTCTCCCTAGAACAGGTCCTAATTCACATCTTGGTTTCTCTTTTGATGATTCCAAGGTCAATCTCTTTTGATGATTCCAGTCATTTTTTATGGCATAATTTCACCCAAATTTTAATCCCAGAGATATTTCTTGAAGTAGTATCTTAACTTCCATCTATAGGAAGTTTGCTTTTTTTGTAACAAGGCATTTTCCTACTTTTATATCTTCCAAAGTCTCTAGAATATCCCTCTTAGTCACCTGAGACTCACTGATAACCAAGTGTTAGATAAAATGTCTCAAAGGAAAGTGTTTTATCCTTATAAACCTTGCCTCAGTTATATCAAGCCCTTGGCCATGTTTTCCTTGATTGTTTTTTTTTTTTTTTTTTTTGCAGTTTTTGGCCAGGGCTGGGTTTGAACCTGCCACCTCCAGCATATGGGGCTGGCGCCCTACTCCTTTGAGCCACAAGCGCTGCCCTTCCTTGATGTTTTCTTGTAGACTAATTTGATGATTTATCCCTAAGTTTTTAAATAACGAACTACATTATTCACTGCAAGGGAAATGCTATGCTTCCTTAGCCCTATAATCACGTATTTTTACCTCAGTTCATCAAGGATGTGTCTGACTTCCCTTGATCTTCTGCTATCTGCAGCAAAAAGCACTTAAGAAAATGCTGAAGCATCTTGCAGGCACCTGTCCTTTTAATATAGGGTTTCTCAGCAGTGGCACTATTGACCTTTGGGACAAATAATTCTTTGTTGTTGGGGGCTGTTCTATACATTGTGGAGTGTTTAGCAGCCTCTACCCATGTTTGTAACACCCTCCCCCCAAATTGTCTCCAGAATTACCAAATGTCCCCTGGGGAGCAAAATCACCCCCGTGCAGAACCACTACTTTAGTATAGTGTAAATAAGTAGTGACCAAGAGAGGTAATAGAAAATTTGTATCTGTAAAATAAAACCCAGACTTTCTATTAAAAGGCACAGTTTGACCTGGAGGGGGACAGGGAGGAGGAGGGGTTGGGGTGCTCTCCCTGAATGGTCACGGCGTGAGGGTGTCTGGCACACCTTTTGTGTGTGGACGTAACCAAAAGAGGGATTCTGCCCAACAAAATCAAATAGTTTGACCTGGTTGTTTGTACCTTCATAGTAATTTAAAATAAATTTACAAAAAAAAGTTAAAAAAAGGAAAAGAAAAAGAAATATGATCACTGCTTGGGGGAGGGGTGGTGGTGGTAGTGGTGAAATATGTAGCCAAACATAGACTTATTTTTAAAATAAATAGAAATTTTCTATTACCTCTCTTGGTCACTACATATTTGTACTATAAATATTTTTAAAATATGGGGAAAAAAGGTGCAGTTTGAAGAAGGATGAATGTGTCATTTGATTAAATTTAGAGCATAAATCAAGATCATTAGCTACCTTTCTCTGGTTTTATATAATATTCTCTGGATTGTAAATTAGGTAAATTTTTACTTACCATAAGCACTTATGTTTGAATGTCTTGGCTTGTGATAAAGAAGAAAACAGAATTTTTTGGTTCGGCTTCCTCCCAGACCTCAGTTGTGTATTTCAGTTTTATTATCGAGAAATGAGAACACAGTTAACTCTGGTGGATGTTCAGTGATTCATGGATCACAATAGCAGTGATTTCCTACATGGGTTTGAATATTCCCGTGTTAATGTGACTTATTTTCTCATTCTTTATCCCATCTTATTGTTCAATTTGAAGCCATTTCCCTACTTGACATGTAACATGGTACTTCAGTAAAATAAATAGTTAATTACCCCGAAGGGGAAACATCCTATCCCCAAACACCCCAAACCTCCTCTAGAGTGCAAAATAATTAGGTATCTGCATTTTCACTAAGCTGTCAAAGAAATTTATAATTTTGGCAAACACTTTATGTTCTGCTGAAGTTTGCTTTCTGGGTGTGTAAGATTGATAATGAATGTGAATGTGGTTTTAGAACAATCCCCTCTCTTTCATAATAGTTATTCTCAATGTTTACATGTTCTGATAACAGGTCTGTCTCAATAATTAGGAGATTATTCAATTACACTGCATTTCTCATTCTTTAAGCATTCAACAAACTTTAAATAAAAATAACACATCTTTGGGTAATATTTTCAACTCTAGGCAGCATTATCTTATTTAGTTTTCACAATAAATCCTGTGAGATAGACATTTTTATTCTCATGTCAAAGAGTAATAATAAAAAGAAGCTTAGCAAGCTTAAATGTTGAGTCTAAGGGGCCACAGTAGTTATGTCTATGTGTATGCATTCATTTATTTAACAAATATCAGGCATCTATATTGTGCTAGGCAAAATCCTTGGCTAATGTTTTAGAACATTAGCCTCCCCAAAATAGCATGCAAGTTATATAAAACTTTTATTTTATTTTTCTTAGATGTGGGGTCTCCCTATGTTGCCCAGGTGGGAGTGCAGTGGCTATTCACAGCCATGATCATAGCACGCTATAGTGTCAAACTCCTGGCTTCAAGTTATCCTCTTGAGTAGCTGGGTCTACAGGCCAGCACCACCATGTCTAGCTGATTTTAAATTTTCTAGTACCTGTACTAGAAACCAGAAAGGAAACAGGTAATATTAGCTTAAACAATATTTTATTTAAACTTATATATTGAAAATATTATGATTCTTATAAGTAATCAGTGTGAAATTGTTAATGAGATGTATTCTATCCTTTTCTTTTTATAAGAAATTTTTTTAATCTTTGAAATCAGTTTCAAAGATTATAGCACCTCCGGATTCAGAGAAGCCCCCATGGAAGTGCTGAGTACAGCTGTCTGCTGGTTACAGTTTTGGGTAGCACATCTCTAGGCATCAAAGATGTGTTTGGTGGCCAAGACACACTCTGTGGACACCAAAGTTACCTTCCAGTGCAAGAGTCAGATAAAAATACATAAGTGGTGGAACTAAACCTTCGTTTTCTGACTCAAGAGCACATTCATTTTGGCAAGGGAGACACTTGATGTGTTGCCTGGTGCTCAGACCGGGCATTCAGAGCTAGAGTGTGGATTGGAACCAGCGACAGAGTCCTGGCAGGGAAACCCTGGGTGAGCAGGAGGGGCTCAAGGGCACAGGTGGGGGCAGGCTTTGCGTTCCCTTGGGAAAGGTTAAGTCTGAATGTCAGGGAGGTAACAGGCCATAGGAAACAGGAATGGATCTTCCTGTTGCTGCTGGAGGCTGCATTGGGTGGGAATGACCCCAGTTTGAGGCCTGGAGCCTGGTGTGTCAGGACCACGGAGGAAAGGGCCACAACAGAGGGACACTATAATGGGGCACCCAAAAGCCTCTGTGGACCCCACCAATCCCAGTTCTGCCCTGGAAAAGCCGCCTGTTCCAGGGGGACAGACAACCTACTATTTATGATCTTTGCAAGGAAAGGCTGCTAAGAGTGGTGTTTTCTTTTTTTGTCTGAAGTTTTAAAAAAATATTTTTCATTGTACATGAAGTTTAAGGTGTTGAAAAGGCCCCACTGTCTGGGAACAAATAAAAAAAAGGTATGTCCTTTTGTTTATCCCTTTGAAAATGCTCAGCCCCCCTGTTAAGTTTTTCCTTGGAGTGTTTTTGGTTTCTTAGCTTTCTCTGTCACCTGACAGAGCCCCACTTGCCTGGGCTCTCGGCCACACAGACTCATGCTAATCTCAGTGCGTGGCTGCTGAGAATGGCTGTAAACACACCTGCTCCCCCAGCACCCACCTCTTCTGATGTCACCACCCCTGCCTTCTCCAAAAGGGGGAGGAGAGGCACAAGGCAGGTCCATCCCACAGTGTCCTCAGCACATGCTGGGAGGACAGCACTTAGCAGTCCTGGGGAAAGGTTTGGTTTGTCACAATTCATCTTTTTCCCCACTCTTTCTCTGTTTTTTAATTGACGGTGTCTCCCCTCTCCAACTAAATACCTTGACATTGGCTTAGACTATACTTGTCTGGTTCTTGGCAAAGCTTAGGCTGAAAGAGCACAAAAATATGGGACTGGTTAGGCCATTCTGATGAAACTAAGATACTTGGAATAAAAGACTTGGATTGAATGTGAGACAGGGGGGAGAAGAGGCCCCACTAAACCCCCCTCTCCTCCTCTGATACTGATCATGCAATTGAGACCTGCTTTGAACTCAGTTTGAAGTAGGCATTCTGGAATATCCACAGAAGTGCATTTTTATAAGGCCTTATGAAGACCCAGTCTCATCTTTTAGGGGGAGACTGCCAATGTTTAGTGGAGCCTTTTCAGTCCTTGTTGCACACACCAAATCATAAATTATGGGCCTCTCAGTTCACATGATGGGAACTGAGAAAGGGGAGCTGGGCACGCAGCAAACAGCTCAGAGCCACAGCTGGAGTGGGTGCTGGTCCACGTTCCTTCAGCGGGAATGGCATGGCTGGTTTGGTTCCTCACGGGGTCAACTTACACAGCAGTGTCCCTTTCAGGCGTGTCTGTTCCCAATTAGGAGGGGGACTCTTTCCAAGTCTCAGGAAGGTGCCAGGGTTGTGAAGGGTCTTCGTGTTGGTCCTCCACTTTGTTTACATTGCTTTGCTACCAGCTTGCAGGATTTTCAAGATTGCAGAAAAGAGTCATTGCATGGTACATGTTTCTGGCAATAAGAAACAGAACTCCTTTTATACAGGCTCGGAGAACTGGTCATTCCCAGGTAGGGAGAATGTGTGTACTGTGTACATATCCTGGAAGGCTATGTCTACCCCAGCAGGTCATCCGGGTTGGCACCAAGGACCCCATTTATCCTTTTCCTTTGTTTTCATATCGAGCCCACGTTTGGAAAAGTTTGGCAAATAAAAACACTCTTGCATTTATTAAGGAATTTTAAAAATTGCAGAAAAATTAATGTTCATTGTCCAAATTCAAACCGTATAAAAGTTTAGAGTATAGAGTGAAAGACCTTGTTTACCTGTTTTCATCTTCTTCCCCTTCCAGCAGCTCAGGTTATCTCTTGCCACTTCTTTTTCCATCAGTGTATGCAGACGGTGCCTCGAGGAAATCGTATCTCCTTTTATATATACACATCTCTCTATCTACATCTTCCTAACCTTGCTGGGAGCAAAAGGCACAGAGTGCCCATGTGATACGTGGTGTCCTGTGATCTGCTTATTTTATTTTTCTTTTGAAGGACATCTACCTTGTCTTCTTTATAGGTGCGTAGTATTCTTTTGTGTGAATGAGCTGTAATTTATTTAGTTTTTATTTTACCATGAGCATCTGGTTTCTTCTCTCCCCCTCTGGTAACATAATAACAACACTGCAATAAACATGAACACTTGGCATGTATACTTTTCTAACACTGAATAATCACTATATTTTTAAAAGCACTTTTATTAAGCAAAGACATGTGCAATTCACAATCTACCTTTCTGATCAGGATTAGGTCATGAGTACTATTACGCTGAGTTGAAGTAACTTTGATCTAAAGCTTAGGAATATGATTACATGGTTAACCTGTGCTACCTTCCCTTGCAGACATATTTGATAAGTTGGAGTCTTTGAAATGACAAGAATGGGCTTCAGGCCTTTGCTGCTCCCCACACTACCCCTTTACATGACTACTTTTGAGAACATGGAAGTTCTGACCCCTGATTTTATCAGTGGGTTCTATGTCTGCCCATATAGACATGAAACAAAAAATTAAACTTGTACTTTTTATTTGCAAAATTTAAAACAAAAAGCATGAATAATTGACTGACCTTCTTAATAGAATTTGATGTCTATTTTAATGTCTAATTTGCTGGAATAATCTGACTTCCTTGATAAGCTTGGTCAACGTAAATTTTTTTTTTTTTTGGCACTGACTATTTGAAGTTAGCTGCACAAGCAAAATATAGTACTGACTTCACTGTTCCCAGTCATCAGTTTCATGTAGTCAAGTAAGATAGATAACTCAGGAATGTTAATTTTGAGAACATTTATGGCAGAGCTTTGAAAATTACAGTTTTTATTAGAATCTCTGAATAATGTTTATATATCAGAAATGACTGTATAATCATTGAGAGACTCAGTTTCCTAATACATAAAAAATGGACAATAATGATAATAATCATACTTTAGTGACAACAGTTGTGATTTAAAATGCATGCTTTACACCACCTACTATGCTTAATGTATTAGAAGCTCAATACAGTATTATTATTGAGCTATTAATATTATTAACTGAAAAGTAGGCCATGTACTTAGATTTTATAAAAATATTACTAAAATTGGAAGATGATGCATTTGGTTTTATAAAAAGTCTTGCTAACATAGCTTACAGCTAGTTTTGTTAATATTATAGGTGCTGTTCTATTGGGAAACTAGACAATAAGTAAGAGATTAAACAGGTTCCTATGATAATGCAGAATGCAAGCTATGGAACAGAAACTGCCATTCCAGGGTGCTGACCTCAATACTTGGCCATTAGGCGCACTCTTTCTTTAAGGGACTGTTCCCCTTTGGATGCCTTTGAAACTATTGGACTGGGAGACAAGATTAATAACTCTGTTATCTGGAGCCAATCACTACACAGAGATGGTGTTCTTAGGTGGGCACACTTAGACCGATAGTGCTAAACCCAACCTAAACCTTTCAAATCCCTAAGTGGTGCTTTAATTAGTGACTATTGCATTTTCTAAGTCTTTTAGGGAGTAAGTGATTTTTATTCTTCAAGTGAAATCTTTTTACTCCACATTTTTGATCCTTCACATAGAGTCTTGCTAAACATCTCTCAAAAGATTCAAATCAGGTAATGTACCTTTTGCTTCTAAAAATAGGCTTTAAATTTGTTTTGTGAATCAGCAGTGGTCAAAGAATTATCTGCAATCCCCAGGTCTAGTTCAAAGCTTTCCAAATCATAGGAGTTTAAAGGGATGTTTATTACAAGAATTAGGCTTAATATGGGGAATACTTGGACCAAGGCTTTATAACTGCAAACATTCCGGGGCTCACTACCTTTATGGCAGTGGTGGGACTTGACCTCCTGTGTTTTCCGTTTTGAAATGGAAGCAGTGGGGTGACTGCAGATCTGCCTGACACAGATAATTTTAATTTATCTCCAAAGATGTTTACTTTCTCATTTCAGATTTTGAATCACATCTTATGTAGCTAAAGTTTTCTGATCAACTTCCTCAGAGGGCTCCATGTTGGGAATACACGAATATAAGACAGAAAGTGTAATGAGATGATTTTCTAAACTGCTTTTCAAGATTTTATTAAGCTGTACCCAAGAGAACAATTTTGGTATAAGATGTGTTGCTTTCTAAAAGCCCTAATTGGTTGTGGATCAAGGAGACTTAGTACTGTTGGAATGTCTGTCTGACTGAATATTATTTTCTTAAGGTTCAAAAAAATAAAAGTTCATATCACGAGGTGGAGCAAGATGGCGGCCAAGTAACAGCTTCCCTGCAACTTGGGCACCATGAGTCTGGGGAGATAAGACTCCAGGCATCTCTGGCTGGGGGGATCTGCCTATAATCATCCCTTTGAGGATACAGGGACTCAGTAAGGGACTTCTGGACCCCAAGAGGAGGACAAAAACCACTGGCAAGTGGTTGTGTGTGTTCGATGGATCTAATCCCACCAGCAGCCGTAAGTACAAGCAGCAGTGAGACTGCAAACCAGAAAGGCCTTACCTGTGAACTGTTTTGGTGTTTTTGGACTTGGCACTCAGTTGAACTGCTCTGGAGAGATCTTGAGCAGAAATGCCGAGAACTTTGAGCATTGTCTAGGGCCCCAGACTGAGCCACTGAGTTGGACTCAGTGCCACAGAGCTAATAGTGTTCGGCTA
The DNA here is from genome assembly GCA_963574355.1 of Loris lydekkerianus. NCBI lineage: Eukaryota > Metazoa > Chordata > Mammalia > Primates > Lorisidae > Loris > Loris lydekkerianus. The sequence goes on along the minus strand of CAUYPK010006860.1, from coordinate 4,234 downwards.
TGGGCTGCAGGGAGCCATTGTGAGAGAACTGCCCTGGGAAGCTCCGCCCTCAGGGTCACAGAGCAAGGATCAGGTGGGAGCTAGTAACCTAGTGACTCAGCAGCTTAAAGGTGGGGACTGAGCTGCCTTACAGCCTTAAACCTCAAGGGCAGAGTGAGACCAGTTTTGGCACATTGGAGCCTCAGGCTGTTGCCCTGGGTAGAGTGCCATGGCATCACAGCTCATAGCAACCTTAAACTCCGAGGCTTGGCACCGCCCGAACCTCCATAAGAGCTGCGCTGCAACCCCCGCCCCGCAACCCGCGCCTGCCAGGCCTCCGCATGCCCTGACCAGGAACTGCAGGAGCCGTGCAGCACTGTGTCCTCTCTCCTGGACCCTCCCTGCCTCCACACCGGCCCTCTCATCTGGGCAGAAACTCTGGTAGCCGTATGCCTTCCGGAACCCTCCCTGCCTCTGCACAAAGCCCTTCTACTTGCCAGAAACTGCTGGAGCCTTGGACTCTCTGTGCCAAAGTCACTGGGTGGCAGGCACTCCCAGAACCGTGTGCACCACCTCCTGCCCTTTGCTGGATCCAGGTGTGTCACACTCCGGAGCTGCCTCCACAACTAGAATTCTCTGGCTGGGGCAGCCCCAAAGGAACTACACAGGGTCACTCCCTACAAAGATCCAGCAATAATAGAGTGATCCCGCTGGGGTCTAATCTTGGAGAGACACCTCTCCAACTCTGAGGACGGCCAGAGGCAATGGTGAAAAACAATCATAAGGTGAAATCAACAGAAAAACTCTGACAATATGAATAATCAGAGTAGATCAACTCCCCCAAATATCAATGGGGCAGACACAGCACAAGATCCCATGCACAAACAAATAGCTGAGATGTCAGAAATCGAATTCAGATTCTGGATAGCAAATAAAATCGAATTAGAATTCCAAGCAGTAACCCAAAAGATATATCAAGAATTCAACCAATTCAAAGACCAAATGACCAAAGATTTTGATACATTGAGACAAGAATTTGCAGCCCTCAAAGATCTGAGAAACACAGTAGAATCCCTCAGTAACAGAATGGATCAAGCAGAAGAAAGGATTTTTGGCATTGAAGAGAAAGCTTTCAAAAACTCCCAAACTCTCAAAGAGGAAGATAAATGGAGGGCAAAACAGATCACTCTCTCAGAGAGGTCTGGGATAATTTGAAGAAAAACAATATTTCTCCTCTAGGGATCCCCGAAGCGATGGAGTGGCTTCACAAGGCATAGAGTCTCTTCTCCATGAGATTATGAAGGAGAACTTTCTAGACATGCCAAGAGATTCTTCAGATAGCAGACAGTTTCAGAACTCCAGCATGACTCAACCCAAATAAGACATCTCCCAGACACATCATAATCAATTTCACTAAAGTTAATATGAAGGAGAAAATTCTGAAAGCAGTCAGATGAAAGAAAACCATCACCTACAAGGGGAAGAATATTAGAATAACTGCAGATCTCTCTGCTGAAACTTTTCAAGCTAGAAGAGGATGGTCATCATTTTTAATCTCCTAAAACAAAATAACTTTCAACCCAGGATCCTGTGCCCAGCTAAACTGAGTTTCATTTATGACAGAGAAATTAAATACATCAACAACATTCACATGTTGAAGAAATTTGCCGTAACAAAACCAGCTCTCCAGGATATTTTTAGACCTATCCTCCATAAAGACCAGTGTAATCCTCCAGCACAAAAGTAAACTCACCCAGAAATTTTGATCAAATTCCAACTTCCACAGTCACAAAATGATTAAAAATGTTCAGCGGACTCTTGAAGGCTTATCAATATTCTCAATTAATGTGAATGGTTTAAATTGTCCTCTAAAGAGGCACAGTTTGGCTGACTGGATACAAAAACTCAAGCCAGATATCTGCTGCATACAAGAATCGCATCTTACATTAAAAGACAAATATAGACTCAAGGTGAAGGGATGGTCATCTATACTCCAGGCAAATGGAAAGCAAAAAAAAAAAAAAAAGCACGCGTTGCAATCCTATTCGCAGATGCAATAGGCTTTAAACCAACTGAAATAAGGAAGGATAAGAATGGACACTTCATATTTGTGAAAGGTAATACTCAATATGATGAGATCTCAATTATTAATATTTATGCACCCAACCAGAATGCACCTCAATTTACAAGATAAGCTCTAACAGACATGAGCAACTTGATTTCCTCCATTTCCATAGTAGTCGGAGATTTTAACACCCCTTTAGCAGTGCTGGATTGATCCTCCAAAAAGAAGCTAAGCAAAGAAATTTTAGATTTAAATTTAACCATTCAACATCTGGATGTAACAGATATCTACAGAACATTTCATCCCAACAAAACTGAATACACATTCCTCTCATCAGCCCATGGAATATATCCCAAACTCAACCACATCCTAGGCCACTAATCTAGCCTCACAAATTTAAAAAAATAGAAATTATTCCTTGCATCTTCTCAGACCATCATGGAATAAAAATTGAAGTAAATAACAATAGAAACCTGCATAGCCATACAAAAACATGGAAGCTAAACAACCTTATGCTGAAGGATAGATGGGCTATAGATGAGATTAAGAAGGAAATCATCAAATTTTTGGAACAAAATAACAATCAAGACACGAATTACGAGAACCTCTGGGATACTGCAAAGGCAGTACTAAGAGGGAAATTTGTAGCACTGCAAGCCTTCTTCAAGAAAACGGAAAGAGAGGAAGTTGATAACTAAATGTGACAGCTCAACCAACTGGACAAGAAAGAACACTCCAACCCCAAACCTAGCAGAAGAAAAGAAATAACCAAAAACAGAGCAGAATTAAATGAAATTGTAAGCAAAAGAAGTATACAACAGATCAATAAATCCAAAAGTTGGTTTTTTGAAAAGATCAATAAAAGAGATAAACCCTTGGCCAACCTAACCAGGAAAAAAAGAGTAAAATCTCTAATTTCATCAATCAGAAATCATAATGATGAAATAACAACAGACCTCTGAGAAATTCAAAAAATCCTTAACAAATACTACAAGAAACTCTACTCTCAGAGATATGAAAATCTGAAAGAAATCGACCAATACCTGGAAGTATGCCACCTACCAAAACTTAGCCAGAATGAAGTGGAAATGTTGAACAGGCCTATATCAATTTCTGAAAAAGCATCAACTGTACAAAATCTCCCTAAAAAAAAAAAGCCCAGGACCAGATGGCTTTATGTCAGAATTCTACCAAACCTTTAAAAAAGAACTAGTACCTATATTATTAAACCTCTTCCAAAATATAGAAAAAGAAAGACTATTACCCAACACATTCTATGAAGTAAACATCACCATGATCCCCAAACCAGGGAAAAACCCAATAAGAAAAGAAAACTGTAGACCAATATCGCTAATGAATATTGATGCTAAAATACTCAATAAGATCCTGACAAACAGAATCCAACAACACATCAAAAAAATTATACACCATGACCAAGTCGGATTTATCCCAGGGTCTCAAGGCTGGTTCAATATACGTAAATTTATAAATGTAATTTAGCACATAAACAAACTAAAAAATAAAAACCATATGATTCTTTCAATTGATATAGAAAAAGCTTTTGACAATATCCAGCATCGCTTCATGATCAGAACACTTAAGAAAATTGGTATATAGGGGACATTTCTTAAACTAATAGAGGCCATCTACAGCAAACCCACAGCCAATATTGTACCGAATGGAGTTAAATTGAAATTATTTCCACTTAGATCAGGAACCAGGCAAGGTTGCCCATTGTCTCCATTGCTCTTTAACATTGTAATGGAAGTTTTAGCCATTGTAATTAGGGAAGAAAAGGCGATCCAGGGTATCCACATAGGGTCAGAAGAGATCAAACTTTCACTCTTTGCAAATGATATGATCGTATATCTGGAAAACACTAGGAATTCTACTACAAAACTTTTAGAAGTGATCAAGGAATACAGGAATGTCTCATGCTACAAAATCAACATCCATAAATCTGTAGCCTTTATATATACTGACAATAAACAAGCTGAAAAAACAGTCAAGGACTCTATTCCTTTCACAGTAGTGCCAAAGAAGATGAAATATTTGGGAGTATATCTAACAAAGGACATGAAAGATCTCTACAAAGAGAACTATGAAACTTTAAGAAAAGAAATAGCTGAAGATGTTAACAAATGGAAAAACATACCATGCTCATGGCTGGGAAGAATCAACATTGTTAAA
>CAUYPK010006859.1:0-30385 GCA_963574355.1 Loris lydekkerianus | reverse complement strand
GGTGAGGGAGGGGGGAGGTGGGCAGAGGGAGGATGATTGGTGGGATTACACCTGCGGTGCATCTTACAAGGGTACATGTGAAACTTAGTAAATGTAGAATATAAATGTCTTAACACAATAACTAAGAAAATGCTAGGAAGGCTATGTTAACCAGTGTGATGAAAATGTGTCAAATGCTCTATAAAACCAGTATATGATGCCCCATGATCACATAGATCATGTACATGTACACAGCTATGGTTTAATAATAAAACAAAATGTAAACAAAAAAAAAAAAAAGAAGAAGAAGAAGCTGGGCCAGGACATGGGTTCAGCTGAAATCCCACCTCAGCCTGATCCCTCCACAGAGCCATCTCATACTGAGCAAGGGCTTCTGGCTCTCCAATCCCCATGCCAGTCAGTGCCTGCCTTTAGACTGCCCAGGGAGTGTGTCCCAGGGGATGAGGCTGAGCCCCCTAGTCACTTCCAAGCAAGGAGGCTCCCTCAGCTGGGGGCAATTCACAGCAGCTGGGGGGTGAGCACAATGTCCAGGGAAAGGAGAGTGGGACAGGCCACCAATGCATCTTCTACAATCTCATGGTCCAAAACTAGGTCACGTGGCTACCTCTGGGTACAGATATGTTGGGAAAGAAAATGTTTGGTTTTTTAGCTTCTACGGTGATATGTGAAAGCCTTCCATTGCTGATCACAGGGCCAATAAATAATGTCTCCCCAAACCACTCCTGAGTTAGGCTTCTTACTCACTAACGAGAGAAATCTCTTTTCCCTTCACCAGATGTTTCCCTCCATGTGAAAGCAAATCCACTAGAACACAGTTCTCAAACTTTTCAGTCTCTGGACTCCTTTAAACTTTTAAGCATTACCGATGATCCCAAAAAGCTCCTGTTATCTGGCTTATATCTAAGGTTATTCACCACATTAGAATTTAAAACTGAAAAAATGTTAAATATTCATGTATTGATTCATTTAAAAATGATTTTTAAAACCACCAAATATTAATATTAAATAACATTTTTATCAAAATAAAAATTTTTTAAAGTAAAAATGTAAAAGTACAGTTGTTTTACATTTTTGCAACCTTATTATATCTAGCTTAACCAAAGATAGCTGGATTTTCATAGATGCTTCTGTAATCAGTTTGTTCCAGAATATGTTGTTTTGGTTGAAGTATATGAAGAAAATCCAGCCTCACACAAACATATAGTTGGAAAAGGGAGGAATATTTTAATACTTTCAGATAACTGCAGATATTCTGCTTTGATACTGCACCAAAATTCAACAAGTGACAGTTTCTTTTCTTTTTTTTTTAAGAGACAGAGTCTCACTTTGTCACCGTGGATAAAGTGCCATGGCGTCACAGCTTGCAGCAACCTCAAAGTCTTGGGCAAGTAGCTGGGACTACAGGTGCCCACCACAATGCCCAGCTATTTTTAGAGATGAGGTCTCTCTCTGGCTCAGGCTGGTCTCAAACCCTTGGCAATCAGGCAATCCACCCACGTCGGCCTCCCAGAATGCTGGGATTATAGGCGTGAGCCACCCTGCCCAGCCCAAGTGATAGTTCTTCAAGGTTAATTTTAATATGGAATATGAAATCATCTCAATGTTTGCATTACAATCCTCTAATCTATCTTGCAGTTTGCGAAGTTTTGGTCCACTGCCTCAAGCAGGTTTTCCAAATGTTACCACATCTCATTCATTATACAACATCCAAAAACTGCATTTGTTAATATTACCATCAAAACCATCAAGTAAAGTTTCTAAATGTTGGAAAGCTGTCCAGCCTATGGTTTTCTAAAATTCTTATTTTGCTTAGAAGCTCAAATGTTATCATTACCTTGGAATGACAGCCATTTCATTAGGGAAAATATCAGCTAAATGCCTGAGTTTTAATTATCATAGATTGCCAATCATTCTTCTAAAAAACATGGTACTCCAGAGGGAGAATCTAGTTCAGCTCACAACTCAAACAACAGCACAAGAATTTTCCTCTGGACAATCACTGTGTTTCAGGATGCAGGAGACGTCTATTCAGCGGTTTTTGGAAGAAAATTAATGGCACTTATCAAGGATATTCTTCTAAGAGACTCTTTTGGTTTTTGCTCTTTTTTCCTGAGTGCATATCTGTAAAGGACACAGTGCCACTAGCACAGAGTCTCTGTCTTGACTCCCATGCTAAGGTACAAGCAATTGTATCTATCTTTGGATTTGTGCCATCAATGCAAATGTCAACACAGTGAAGGAGGCAAATGACATCTTTGCATTATGAAAATTCTTTTGACCTTGGGGACACCCTGAGATGGACTTGGGGAACCCCAACAGTCTGAGAACTGTTACGAACACTTTAAGAACTCCCATCAGATTCACTTTAACTTCCTGCCCATCAACTGGCTTCCAAAGTGTAAGGGGAGGCTGATTTGTGCCTGTCCAGCTCTCTTTCTCCATCTCAATAATTATGATCCATTTTCCCTCACCTCTAGAAGAGTGATTTAGGGTTCCTGACAGTGCTGAAAAACCTCTCAGGTTATTATCATTTACAAAACTTTGTTAATAGTTTTTAAAATCACTCCTCAACTTACCTCTTTAAGTGAAAAGCTGCATATAGCAGTGACCCTTGGCCAAGAAGGGATACCTGACCCAAACTTAGTACAATCAGATGTTCTTCCCTAAGAATTTGACAGAGGTCCGATTGGCTTCTGTCCCCCAAACGGGAGATACTTGCCTTAGATTTGTTTAACCAATGGGTCTGGGGAAGGAGTCCTTCCTGGAGCAAAGGGAGTTCTGCCCTGGGCAAATGTTTTCTCAGCATTATGTCCCCATCTTCCAGGACCAGCATCAGAATTTGTTTTTAACTACCCAGCCCCCTGGTAGATAATCATGGTAGACCTGTCAAGTAAACTTCACTTCTCCCAGGCACGAGCAAGAGACCCAAGCTGAAAACTCAGACAGATATTCTTCCCTAGAATCCAAACCTTGAGTTAAGTGACTCAGGCTGCAAACGAATTCACCCTAAAAGCAGCCCTTCTTGCCACCCGATCCCTAGTTCTGACAAAAACTGCAGTTCATTCACTTTTATCCCTGTTCTTTGGGATATCCCATATCCTTCCCATAGCCAAAGTCTATTTTTGTTGCTTGCACCAAACATTTCTAATTTATATAGCCCCAAAGGCAAATTGCATGCTCTACCTTAGAAGGCATAAACTGCTTACGAACGCTCCAAATGACAATTTTCTAGGCTTGAAAACTCTAAGATCCACCAGGCACGCATTATAGTCCACTGAGGCTCAGGATCTGGGATTGGTGCATATTTTCGCTGCTGCTGCATACGTTTCCACACTGCCTACCACATCAGGCCACAATGGAAAGTCTTTCTACAGCTATTTCCCAGGAAAGCCGTAATATTTCTGAGCTCTGAGATGTAACTTTTCAATTATTATTTAATGGAGGAAATGTTGTTTGCTGGATTTTTAAATCATGCTTTCAGGACAGGCTATGGCTGGGGAAATGAGAATTTATGCATTGATGCCATGAAAGACTGAGGCCATATATGTAAATCCACCAGGTTATTGAAGTATCATGGAAGGCACCAGCCACAGAAGCCTGAGACGTGATGTTCCTGTTAAACTTACCATTATCCTGATCACACTGGCCAGTCTCTGTGTTCATGATAACACGTGATAACATGATGACTTCCACAGTCAGCATTATCAAGCTTCTTATCTCTGAGCAGAGCGTGATGCAAAGGGGATTGGAAATACACTAGATGACATTCAAAGTCAGGTGAATATCCTATGTGCTGGAGTTGCAAACTCAGATAGCTAAGAGAAAAAGCACGTAGCAAAACTGAAAATAGCAGACTAGTAGGGACGGTGACCAATGAAAGAGCTCGTGATTCATTTCAAGAAAGGAGGCTGCCAATAAAAAGGGATTTGTGGACTGGATTTAATCTGTGAGCATTCAGTATGTAACCACTGGTCCAAAGGGTAACTGGAAGGAACAAACACAAGTACTGCATTTATTGAACTAAATGCCAGGTGTATTTACCTGCCTTGTCAAGTATTTTCTCATTCAATGTTCACAATAGCTCTAACAAATGAATTAAAATATCCTCATTTTTCCCTTCTAAGAAAAATAAGTGTCAGATATTTTAAAGACCTACCCCATGTTACATATACGTGGTTTTGCTGAACTTTGCTTATAGTTGTATCTAAAGTCCTTGTTTTTTCCATTATAAACCAATGGTTTAAATGTCCACATTGTATGTATATTAATGTTTTATTCAGCCTACAAACTTTAAAAAAATTAAATTCATTATAAATATTCAATAATCAAGGATTTCCACATTAAAAATCTTGATTAGTTCTAGCTTTAGGGGAAGACAACATAGTGAGTTATCTGGCAACCCAGTAAAGGTTGGATGTGCAGTTCTGGTGCTGTCCACAGGACCTGGTGGGAGCTGTTCCCTCAGATGAGACCAGGCTTGGCCCATCCTATCCAACTGACTCAGGTCAGCTGGCTTCATTCTCCGAGCTTACTTGCCCAACCCTTGTGGACATTTTCATTCTTCCCATCCTCCCCCCCCATCCTGCATGACAAAAAGAAGCTCTTGCCTTCTCTTAGTTGTGCACCTGCAGGTTTAGGACTGGAGTGCTACCTTAATCAAGGTATTTGAAATCAGTAAGCTTTTCCCTTTGCTTTCAGAACATAAAGAGATGTGCATATTTATTCAGATTTCAGTCTCAGATACAGCCATTTACTACAAGTCTTACTGAAGGAGGCAGAGAACTAGCCTGGTGGCACATACGACACAGAACTGCAGTTGTAGCACTTGTCAATTTCAAGCATGCAAAATCTCTTCACCAATCACAGATTCTGAAACACAACAAAGTCACCAAAATAATATCTAATATCCCCAAGCTGAGCCTTAAAGCACCAATGATCATTTTGACCTACACGGATCAATGGCTTATAGGCAAAGAGAGAAAATACATGTATGTACATATGTATACACACACACACACACACACAAATGTCAAATGAAATAATTTACTGATGATTAGTTTTGCTTCACTTCCCCAGTCGTTGTTGACTTACTAATCCAATCTTATCTTCATACCACTTCCTCTGAGCAGACACGTACTCAGTCTGCATCACAGGACTTTATACATGTCAAGCTATTAGTGCTTAGAATTGAGTTGTTGAATTTTAGTGCTAAAATAATCACTTAATTCAGGCCTTTCATTTTATTGCTGAAGAAACTGAAACCCAAAAAATTTAAATGATCTGCCCAAGGTCACAAAAATAGCTAATAAAGGGTACATTTGACCATGATGTACCCTTCCCATGATCTTTATATTTTAGTATTTATCTATTTTACATCCTTTCAAATACACCCTGAAACCGGTGTGGCCAGGTATAATGTCTACAATTTACTTGTAAATACTTTAGCTCAGAGTGTGTGATGTAAATGTTCATGTTTGTTAGTCTTAATCTGTACTCCAGGGAGAGTGAGTTGCTCTAATCAAGAATCCACAGCTAGCATTTAATCAAAATGCCACACACCAGAGAGGACTATCAGAAGGTTTCAGCCACCTTCAATCAACACCAGACGCTTTGCTTATTATAATAAATACTATTAATAAGTGTTCGTTGGTGAAATTAGTGACTCATTAATTAGCATAATGGATGCTAAAAATGAATCGTCATTGGTGAAACCAGTACAGTTCAAGATAAAATGTTTTAGAGATACTCCCCCACCTTTTCATAATCACCTTTGCCCCTAAGGATGGCAACCAGGTCTAGAATCAGAAATGAGGGATTCTGGTTGACTAGTACCACTACAGGGTTACATGAGTTTTGCCTCTAGCTGAAACATCTGCCTCATTGAAGCCTTTATACAAGCTATGGTTAGACTCCCTGAACAGAAGAGGTCTGTGACTTTCTAAGATTACAGAACAGGTTTTATGGACTGTTCCTGAGCCTACGTACTAATACAGGTTTATTTAATAAATGTCTATATGTAGAATTTGGCTGAATACTCACTTTCAATATAAACTAGTTATAATGAGATTGTCAGGAAGCATCCACTGCCACTCACCTCTGAGATTGGTGGCTACTGCTATCTGCCAGAATTACTAATTGTGAATTACTATTACGTGAATTACTATTATGAGTCGAATTGAGTCCCTAAAAAATTAATATATTAAAGTCCTAATTCCCAGTACCTAAAAATGTGATCTTATTTGGAAATAAGATCTTTATAGAGGTAATCAAGTTAAAATGAGGTTATTTTTAGAGACAAAGACAGAGAGAATACCATGTGAGCATAAGGGCAGAAGTAGGGGTGCTATGTTTACAAGCCAAAGAACACAAAGATTTCCAGCAAACCACCAAGCTAGGGGACAGGCATGGAACAGGCTATGTCGCAAAGCCTCAGAAAGAACCAGCTCTTGCCAACACCTTAATCTTGGACTTCCAGCATTCAGAATTGTGAGACTAGTGTTTAAGTCATCCAGTTGTGGTACTTTTTTACAGAATCACCAGCAAATTAATACAATGATCAAATGGGTTTAGGTCTGTTTGTAAAATGGCTTCAATAATTGGACCGATACATCCAGTATGACAACAGTCACAATTAACTACCAGCTGTGTAATTCCCAAAACATGTAATTGCATTATGTTGTAACCCTACTTAAAAATCTACCCATCGGGTAGCGCCTGTGGCTCAGTGGGTAGAGCACCAGCCCCATTTACCCAGGGTGGTGGGTTCGAACCTGGCTCCAGCCAGCTAAAACAGCAATGACAACTGCAACAAAAATAAAAGCTGGGCATTGTGGTGGGTGCCTTAGTCCCAGCTACTTGGGAGGCTGAGACAAGAGAATCACTTAAGCCCAAGAGTTGGAGGTTGCTGTGAGCTATGACGCCACAGCACTCCACCAAGGGCGACAAAATGAGAAGTCTCAAAAAAAAAAAAAAAAATATACCCAATAAACTTTAGAATGATGAAGGATGAGGCTAACACCGCCTGACCCCACAGTCAGTGATCCAGAACACACCTGCAGTCAAAGTTGTGTTCATGACCTCATTGCAATAAGAGAAAATGTATGCCAAAAGGAACCATGAAGTTCTCAATAACAAGATGTTAGAACGGACTTAAAAGATTTGGGCATGTGGTAATGATATGTGGGGAAAGTTCAAGGAAATGGGGTTTTGCTGTTAATAGGATGCTGTCAGGAAGCAGGTGACTCTATTTTGGGGCATTTTAGCAAATCTCACCTAAAAGGCAAAAGGAACACAGTGGAGCTCAAAGTGTAATTGGTTAAAAAGCAACAGCCATTTATATTAGCTAGGACAGAGAGGTGTTTGTGGTTTTGACAATGCCCTACCTTTATATGTGCTCAAATATGATTATGGAGTCATCTTGTGCTTATCTTACTCTGGCAGGGTCCCAGTGATCTTGTAAGATGCTGGTGTTCTACGAAGTTGTTGATGGTCAATAGTAGAATACCAGGCCAGCTTTTCTCACCACTGAGCAACCTTAGCATCACTAAAAGTAGGACAAATGGATATTAAACACCTCCAGATGTAATGCGAGGGGAAGTATACCCCATCACCTCCAAAGTGCTCTTGTCAAAATAGAAAGATTAAGTCTACGGAAGCCTCCAGACCAGCACTATCCAATAGAAATTTAATGTAATTTAAGGCTTGGCACCCGTAGCTCGGTGGTTAGAGCACTGATCACATACACTGAGGCTGGGGGGGTTCGAACCCAGCCCAGGCCAGCTAAACAATGACAACTGCAACAACAACAGCAACAACAACAACAAAAATAGCCATGCTCTGTGGTGGGAGCCTGTAGTCCCCACTACTTGGGAGGCTGAGACAACAGAATGGCATAAGCCCAAGAGTTTGAGGTTGCTGTGAGCTGTGATGCCACGGCACTCCACCGAGGGCAGCACAGTGAGACTCTGTCTCAAAAAAGTATAATAATAATAATAATGACATAATTTAAAATTTTCTAGTAGCCACATTAAAAAATAATTAAAAATATATTGTATTTAGGTAATATATCCAAAATATCATTTTAATATATCATCAATATAAAAATATTACCACAGCATTCTACATTTTTTTTTCAAACTAGGAGTTTGAAGTCTGGTGTGCATTTTATAGCACATTCAATTCACATTAACCACATTCAAAATGCTCAATCACCACACGTAGCTATGGCCTACCGTATGGACAATGCAGATTTGGACCTGAGTACCAGTGTAGTGTAAATAGGAGAAATAAAGGCCTGTCACCATCAAAGGATACAATTACTCTAATCTAGAATTGTAAAATCTACATGATGGACTCAGTTCCTTTAACAAATAAATGGCACGGGAGAATGAAAGGGAAGAGAAAGTTTTTATAGATTAAAAGATTCTTAAGAGACATACTAATGAAATGCAATCCATGGACCCTATTTGATTTCTTGATTTAACTAACCAAACTGTGAAAAGACATTTTTGTAGTCATTTGGAGAAACTGAATAACAAAGACTATCTTTTGGATGACATTTTAAAAACTATTGTTGATTTTGTTAGATGTGATAATGCTATTATAATTACATTAAAATTCTTTATCTGTTAAAGATATATGCTGAAGTATTTACATGTAAAATAGTATCATATCTGGAATTTTTCTTAAAATATTTCAGCAAGATGGCGGTGCTGTATCTCAGTGGGTAGGGTGTCAGCCACATACACCGAGGCTGGTGGATTCAAACCCAGCCTGCACCACCTAAAATCAGCAATGACAACTGTAACAAAAAAAATAGCAGGGCATTGTGGCAGGCACCTGTAGTCCCAGCTACTTGGAAGGCTGAGGCAACAGAATCGCTTAAGCCCAAGAGTTGGATGTTGCTGTGAGCTGTGACGTCACAGCACTCTACCAAGGGTGACATAGCAAGACTCTGTCTCAAAAAAAAAAAAAAAAAAAAAAAAAAAATTTCAGCAAGATAAAATGGTAGGAAGCAGATAGATGAAACAAAAATGGAAAAATATTGATAATTGATTAGTGACGAGTACATGGGATTTGATGATACTGTTTTTCCTATTGTTGTGTTTATGTGAATATTTCCATAATAAAAAGCTTAAAATTGTGTGATAAAATGCAAAGTATCGTATATACTCGAGTATAAGCCGAGTTTTTTCTGAGTTCGGGTTTTTCGGCACAAATTTTGTGCCGGAAAAACTCGGCTTATACTCGAGTATATACGGTAACTGGGCGGCACCTATGGCTCAGTGGGTATGGCACTGGCCACATACACTGAGGCTGGTAGGTTGGAACCTGGTTCCGGGCCAGCTAAAATTGCAACAACACCACCAAAAAAAAATAGCCGGGCATTGTGGTGGGCACTAGTAGTCCCAGCTATCTGCAAGGTTGAGGCAAGAGAATCACTTAAACCCTGGAAGTTTGTGGTTGTTATGAGCTGTGACCCCACGGCACTCTACCCAGGGCTACATAGTGAGACTCTGTCTCAAAAGCAAAAAAGAAAAATAAAAAAACACTATCCTTATGTTTATTCTTGTAATTATGATGAAATTCCACTGCTGTATATGTATCTCAAAATCTGTTAAATGGTACACTTCATGTATGGTTTACTGTATACCAATTAAACCTCAATAAAGCTGGTTAATAAAATAATCTATTTATTTATGGGACCACAATGAATGGTCAGCAACCCACAATGAATAATAATTTTTCACATATACTGTCTCAATTTATGAAGGAGATTATTTGTTAGAACTTTTCTGTTGTAAGTGAAAGAATCTCAATTTTTTGTGGCCTAAAAAGTGGGGGGAGTATTACGGTCAGGTACTAGGATTTACTTACCCTACTCACCAGCTAGTAAGTTAACCTGTTAAGTATTTCATGGATGCTGGCAGAAGACACAAAACTCCTGAATCAGAGACAAAGGACTTTATTACTCACAGTGCAGTGATGATGCAATAGCATAAGCATCAGTATATTAGCATTGCTTCTCTTGACCCTGAGTCCTTCCAGGGTGACACAATATGATTCAGATGGATGCCTTGCACACACTAGGTTTGTTCTACAGCTGAGGAATGCTGAGCTTGAACGATTCATCATTTTTCTAGCTGAAAATTACCTCTCATCGGTCTGGCTGGGTCACTTCCCCTTCTCTGATCTGTGGCCAGGGGCAGACTGGTCTAGTTGCCCAGGGTCAGAGTAACTTTGTCCACAAAACACCACATATAAAGAGGCATCATTCACACCATATATATCATAAATCTGTATATGAATGGCAACAGTTTCCAACAGATGGAAGTAAGATGACCTGAGGAAGGTATTGATGGTGGCCCTGGCTGGCATCATGTGTCCCTTCTCAGGCTGTGAGGTGAAATCAATCCTACTCAAACCACTTAGAGCCCAAAGTGACACTCTGGAGCATTTATCAAGACTGGCACCAAATGGCAGACAGACCAACGCAACAGATGCCTGCTACATGGCCGCACTGCTATTGACGTTTTCTAGAGGAGGATACTGAGATTCTCCAGTTAAGGAACTTGCCCAAGTCCCATAAACCATAGGAAGGGACAAATTCAAACCCAAGTCTGTGTGACTCCTGAACACATCCTGTTTTCCTTTTGCCCATTCTAACTCCTTGTTGTTAAGGGGTCAAACCTAAACTTACTTATTTGTTGTTCAAATCTCTCCTAAGAATGTTCCCACTTTACCACCAACTCTGAACTCACCAACTCAGAATTGAATCCACCCTGAGAAGGACAGTGTTTACTGCCCTCATTCCTTCCTTTTAGCAACCTAGCTATGATCCTTCTATTCTTCTCATTTGAAATAACCATTCTCTCCAAAACTTAAAATCTTGGGATCCCTTAAAGTCAGATCTATACTTCCATCACAAACTTCACATTCTTTCCATAAAATCAAAGATTTTACATGTGTTTGAAGAAATCCCAACTCACCACTCAATTCTTCCAATGGGGTTTAAGTGCTAAAAGCCAGAGGTTATATCTTTCCTTACCAACACATAATAGACAACTTTTGGAGCAGCCTCACTGGCCAGCTCTAACCTCCCATTCTAGGAATTCTTTCCACCCACCCAGGAGGGTGGACAACTGGCAGCCATGTTTGTACCCAGTGAGCCTGCCTACCTGGCCTTAGCTAATTGAACTGACAATGGTCACCTGATCATGGCTGGCCAATCAAATTCTCCCAAGCCTTGGTCCTAAATCTGAGATCTGGCTGTGCCTCATCCCTATAGCTTTTACCTAACTTGGGAGTCTTCTGTCCTCTTTCTGTACCACTCCAAATCAGAACCTCCCCCACCCCCATGCTCCTTTTCCTGAACTTGCTGTTGAGGTAGCCTACAACATCTCTCGTAGTCCTGTTTCTTCTTAGGTCACTATCCCTTAAAGAGACAAACTGTTCAATGCTTAATGACAAGCGAAGAAAGGCAGAGGGGGAAGAGAGTCCTGAATAATTTTATTCTCCATCCCCACATCCCTAGGCCAGATCTGCAATTCCCCAGAGCGCCTCATCCACATCAGCTTGGTTCAACATGGAATGTGGGTCATTGAGAACCAGCAAAACTGACATAACTTTGAGGCCTCGAATAATGCATTCCTCTCCTTTGACATCAATTTTGTCTAGATTAAAAATAAAAAAAAAAAAAATCCAATAACAGGTTGTCATTGAGTCTCTGAAAAGAGATGGTAATAAAAAGGATAACCCAACTCCATAATAGAAAGCAGGTGATTTTTAAAAATGGTTTCCTCCAGCTGTCTGTGCTACAGATTCCAAAAACGTAGGACAGCTGCTCCTCCTCCTTCTGTGTTCTCCCACTTGGTGAGTGGCCCCCTGGATGGGAATCTGGGAAATGGCCTCCTGTCTCAGTTCTATCTCCTGATCATCCTGCACTCCTGGCTTTCCCTGTCGTCCCTGCCCTTACCAAGGGCCTGCCCAAGTCACCCACCACCCTCACCAACCTCCCCCTCTTTCCAACCCTTCTTTTGCTGCTTCCAGAGCACAAACATAAATAACTCTGACAAATGAATAGCTGAATATGCCGCGTAATGAAGTGCTATGGCACTGAGTAATAGCGTGCAAACCACTTTCCTTTCTGGTACATTTGTCAAGTGTAAAAGTGTCTTCTGTGTGCCCTGCCTTGGGTTGGGTCTGCTGTACATTCTTTTGATTAGAGAAGATAGAACTTGTTTCAGAATACTTCTAGGGCTCTCACATGGAAAACAAGATTAGGCAGTGCCAGTGGGCCCAGGCACCCTAGAATCAGGAGCTGGAAAGCCTCCTTAAAGCAAGTAACTTTCTGTGCTGTCCAGTTCTTTCTCATAGACACTATGTAATTCTTCTTTTTGTAGACTGGCTCTTACTGCTTTCCTGCGCACAAAGCCAAGGGTAGGCAGCCCACAGATTTTATCATCCTCCGATCTAGCTCGCTTGGGGTGGTACATAAAGAGAGCAGAAGACTCCCGGGTTAGGTGAAAGCTCTCGGGGCTCTGTCCCTTCCAGTGTACTGTTACCCCTGAGGGACGCAGTCTTTGCTCCTTTTCTTTGCTTGTCACATTCCTACCATGGCTTCAATACGCTTTTTCTTGATATCTTCCTCAGAATTGCACAGAGAGCTAAATTTTACCCTTCTCTCTTTTCCCAACTTTATCATGGTATTTAGAATATCATATTTGATTTTCAAAAAGAATTCTTACAGGACAGCTGAGTGGTTAAGAGAACAGTCACTGGAGTTACATTAGCCTGGATCCAAATTATAGTTCTGCCACTTAATAGCTATATGACCTAGGACAAGGTATTATACCCCCAAGACCTTTGTTCATCTATAAAATGGGATAATAGTAAGTGCCTCATCGAATTCTTATAAGGATTAAATGTAACACACTTAGGAGTGTGTCTGAGGTACAGTAAGCACTATGTAAGGAAGGGTTCTAGCATTAATGTTATTCCTCCTTTAGGTTAACTCCCTTGGCTTCCAAAAATGTGACATTACTGAATAAATCTTTGTGCTTGGTCAACTGACCAATAGCCACAACTTGGCTCACACCTCTACCCTCAACCCTGCTTCAGGTGCCTCCCCTGGGGCACCAGCCCCTCCAGCCTGTCCATTTCCTTCTTACCAGGGCCTCCAAGTTCTACTCACACACTGCCTTTGAGTTTCTATGCTTAAAACATCTATTTCAGCAAGACACCTCCCATGCCCAGAGACTTGACTGAAGTTCCCAGGTCCCTTTCATGGTGGTGTAACACCCACCTTTTCTGGTTGGCTGGCTGATCTTTATATATCATTCCTTTGGGCACCAACCCCACCGCTAAATAAATCCTACACTAAAATAACCTCAGAAAGACAAGGATGACACTTTTTTTTTTTTAAGTAACACAAGGAACATATGAATAAATTCTCATTGCACAAAAAGAAAAAATAATAAATGAAAAAAGGAACTCTAGAAATATAAAAACTACAAAGTCAAAGACCTGTATTCATTCATACTCCCCTCCCAGAGGCCATTGCTGTCATCAGTTCATTGTCTTCCAGACTTTCCTATGTCCTTTTAAGCTCAGAAAGAATAGTTGTTTTGTTCTGCATGGTTCTTTTCACATAAATGGAATCATCTTGCATTTTTAGCTGCAGCTTGCTTTTCTCATGTAACAATTTGTCTTACAGACCTTTTCCAAATTGCAGAGGGCTTTATAGGATGGCTTTACAATTACATAGTTCATTTTCTTATTGATGGACATTGAGGTTGTGCCCAAACTAAATAATGATTTCATTTTAGCATACTTTCCATCACATTATCATTTTAAAAATGCAAATGAAAACCAAAATAAGTAACAAGAACATGAATTCTGGTCTTGTTGGTGTTTAATTTTTTTTTATTTTTTACAGCTGTATATGGTAATCATAAAATTGTATTCCTATATTTGTTTACATATATTTAAACAGCATTTTAATAAAAATTATTTATGAGAAAAAAGTACAGGGTTTATACTTTACATTTCTTTTTACATATAACCTTTTTGATCTTGGACAGGTATATTACATTTTGCTGTGTAACAAATTATCCCAAAACTGCATGGTTTAAAACAGCAAACATTAAGGGCAGTATGGTGGTACACACCTATAGCCCTAACTACTTGAGACTAGAAGGAGCACTTGAGGCTAGCAGTTAGTTCCACACTGTAGTGTGCAATAATTGCATTTGCGAATAATCACTGTACTCCAGCCTGGACAACATAGTGAGACCCCCATCTCTAAAAATATATACATATGCACACACAATTTCTATCACCTTGGTCCAGTCCTCTGGCTAAGGGTCTCTTAAGTGTAATCATTAGCCAGGGCTGCAATCATCACAAGGCTTAGCTGGAGAGAATTAACTTCCAAACTCACTGTTGGCAGGACTGGGATCCCCACTGGCTGGTGGCCAGATACATCAGTTCCTTGCCACATGGACCTTTACATAGGATTACTTCCAACAGAGCCTGCTTCATCCACAGAGAGGCCTCGGAGAGGGTTGCAGGCTGAATGCTTGTTTATCCCCAAAATTCACATATTGAAACTCTACTCCCTGATGTGATGGTATTAGCAGATGGGGTCTTTGGGAAGTGATGTGAACTAGATGTGGTCATGAGGGTGAAGCCCTGGGAATGAGTTTAGTGTCCTTATGAGTGTTCTGAGCTTGCTCCCTGTCCCTGCCACAGTAAAAAGGCTGCCATCCATGCCTCTCCTAGATACCTATGGACCCTTGATCCTGTGCTCCCCAGCCTCCACAGTTGTGAGAAATGTTTATTGCTTAAGCCATCCATTATGGTAGATATTTTGTTATAGAAGCTCAAACCAAGACAGCAAGAGAAACAAAAGAAAGCCATAGTCTTTTCTGTAACCTAATCCCAGAAGTGACATTCCATCACTTTGACTATACTCTATTCATTTGAAGTAAAATCAGCTCAAAGGCAGGGGTTACCTGGGAGGTGACACCAGGAGAGATCATCGGGAACTCCCTTAGAGACTCCTTATGATAAGTAATTTGGCCTCTCTGTAACTCAATTTTATTATCTATAAACCCTATAAAAGACATTGTGAGGATTAAAAGAATGTTAAAGTGCTTAGATACACATTAATATGATAAGCATATTAATATGTAAAGTACTTAAGTATGTAAAGTACCTGGCACAGGGTGAACACTAGAGAAAATTAGCTAAATACAAATACAAAAATAATGCAAATACATAGACCAGTGATTTTTCAACCAGCGTGCTGTGAGATCTTAGGTATGCTAAAAAAATTTTTAAAGATTGGTGGCGCCTGTGACTCAGAGGAGTAGGGCATCAGCCCCATACGCCAGAGGTGGTGGGTTCAAACACAGCCCTGGCCAAAAACTGCAACAACAACAAAATTTTTTTAAAGATAATTAATTAAATTATTTTCGAAAGATGTTAAAAGCATAGTGAGTATTTTTTTTAACTTTTTTTTGATCAACGTAATTTACGTGTGCTGTGGAAGTTTAACTATAGGTTCAAGTGTGCTGTGAGATAAAAAAAGGTTGAAAGACATTGATATAGACCTACCCTGTGTAGTATACAGTGCTAAGTCCAAGGTGGTGGTTCAAGAAACACTTGAATTAAATGGCCCACAATTATTCAAAAGAAGCTTGAACATGTGGAAATTACCCCAGAAACACATGTGTCCCATAAAGCTAAGAGTCTCTACCTTAATTACTAGGTGGCCTCATAGTCACCTCCAAATTTCCCACAAGCTTTCCCCCTATGAGAAATTTCCACACAGCAAGCCCCAATGCAGACTTGAGTCATCTCTAACACGCCAACCACGTTTTGCTCTGCAAATGCGCACCACTTGCCTGATTGCAGAAGTTGCCCTATTTGCAAAACCATACAATTTGTAAGTTATTGCAAGAAGGGCAAGCGTTTATCTGCCTGGCTGGAGCATTGCTCATTGTGCTCAGCAGTTTAGGTGAGATTAGGGACTCACTTCTGACTTTTAACACAACTCACCCTCATATTTTAAGAAAGGGTTACTCACGGCCGGGCGTGGAGGCTCACGCCTGCAGTCCCAGTGTTGTGGGAGGCCGAGGCGGGTGGATTGCCTGAGCTCAGAGGTTCGAGACCAGTATGAGCAGCAGTGAGCCAGAGTTAAGACCCCGTCTCTACTAACATCAAAGAGCTGGACGTTGTGGTGGGCGTCTATCATCCCAGCTACTGGGGAGGCAACTGGAAAGAGCATCACCAGAGGAAGAAGAAAATGAACAACAAAAAAGAGTACTTTAAATGAAGAAGAATGAACAAGCAAGCTGAAACTAAAAATTAGAAAAAAAAAAAAAAGAAAGGTTACTCACTCTTCCCCCAGTCTTTGAAGGTTAACACAGAACAGGAGATAGGTTGAAGAGAGGTGTCCTGCTTGACATATGCAATCCCAGACTCAGTGGGCGGGGGGAATTGAGGGTGACCTCTCATCTAGCACATGTGGCAAATGAGTCATGAATCAGGAGATAGCAAAAGGCTGGACCCTCCTCCTCAGGCCACAAAGTCACCCATTAAGCGTGAAGCAGCAGCAGCTCACAAAGGAAAATCAATCTTGCAACACCTCAACTCAGCACACCTTTTCAGTGCCTGTGCTGACTGCCCCCCTGATAGGCGTCTCACCAGGCCCACCTTTCTCTGATTCAAAAACCCCTGAGAGGAGAAGGCGGAGGACTGCAAAGACCTGCCTGGAAAGGTCACTGATGTGGCTCAACAGTCAGGCTTGTCTGCACGCTTCCTGCCTGCCTTCACCAACTGCCCAGAATTGCTTGGGTTTTGTGTTTTAATTACCCCGGTCAACTTAGGAGTGCAATGCTGTGAAAGAGGAAGCAAAAGAAATTTCTTTACATCAGGGAAGGCATCTGCCAGGATAAGAGTGAATGAGTTACTTGTATTTTTAGAAAAAGAAATCAAATTCTCTCTGCAGAGAATTGCTTTTCCTTTCCTTTGTTTCAGCAACTCACAAACCAAATTGCTTTTTGAATGACCAGGGCCTGCCTGGTTAGAACACTGTGAGCTAGTAAACCCTGGGAATGGAGGTCATCTGCACCGGCAGGCCGGAGGGGGAAGGAAAGAAAACACATTCCCATAATAAATTCCAATCACTTGGGTTTTAAACCAAGAGTGGAAAATATTGCATTTTTCCAATAACAGTGAAACTGTGGGCAAGTTTTTTTCTGTCATCACTATTATGTTTTTATGTCATAGAAAGTGAAAATGGAATAAATAGAATATGATTTAATTTTTCTCTCAAGACCTGTTAAGGAAAAAAATGTTGTAAAGTTTGCCCACAAAATTCGGTGCTTTATTACAGGCTTTGCAACTGTTTTCTGACTCTGTGGAGTGTGCTAATCTTAACTCCTTCACCAGATTATAAGTAGGAGTCAGGCATAATTAAGAGGCATATAAACTAGTACTTAAAAAGTGCTGTAGAGCGTGTTTCAGCATTCTCAGCTGTGTGATCTTGAGCAAATTAACCTATGTCTCAGTGTCCTCAACTGTAAAATGGAAATAACATTAATACTCACCATGTAGGGTTGTTGCAAAATACTTAAAATTATGCATGCCCACATAGTAGGCACTCAATAAATATTAGCTGTTATCATTTATTTATATTCCCCCATAGCACCTATCCAAAAACTTAGGTGCAACCTATAGTAGCTGGCCAGGCACAGTGGCTCTCACCTGTAATCCCAGCATTCTTGGAGGCTAAGGTGGTTAGATTGCTTTAGCTCAAGAGTTTGATCCCCCCCCCCCTCTAAAATTAGCAAGGTGCTATGTAATTCCAGCTACTTGGGCGGCTGAGGCAAGAGGATCACTTGAGCCCAAGAGTTTGAGGTTTCTGTGAGCTATGACGTCAAGGCACTCTACCAAGGACAACAAAGTGAGACTCTGTCTCAAAAAACTCCCAAACCCCCAATGATAAAGTGCCTCCTTTATCATTGAGATAAACCTCTAAGCCAACTTAGGTTCCCCATGTGCTAAGCTGCCATCACGTCCGCCAAATCTCAATGCACCTCTGGAATGCGTTCTTCCCTCCGTGCTCAGCTTCTGCTACAATGCCTTCTCATGCCTACTCCCCGCTATGCTTCTAAAAGGCCTCTTCCATGAGTGTTTGGTTATTGGGCCTTTCTCCCTTACTAGAATGTAAACTGAGAACCATTTCATGCCTGAAAGTAGCTAGCACATAATAGATGCTCAGGAAACACTGATTGAACAACATCTGTACCTATTAAGTTTTTTCAAGACTTAGATCAAATTCCATCAATTCCACTCATGCAGTCTTTCTAGAAGACCTTTATAAGATTAAATTTTATTTTTCCTGGGCTCTAGCAGCATTATTTCTTGGATAGATTTTATTCACTGAGATCCATTAATATTATTAAACATTTGTTAATATTTTTTTGGAAAATAACAGCTAACGTTTGAACAGTGCTTACTTAGCATGGGTGAGGGTCTATTCTAAGAACCTGGCATATATCAAATTCATTTTGTCTTCCTTGTCCTGCCCAGAAGATAGGTATTCTTTTTATTTCACTTTTACAGATGAGGGATTTGAGGCCCAGAAAAATTAAAGAACTTGCCCAAAGTCACACAGGTGACAAGTAGAGGGCATCAATTTTCACTGGGTCCTAAGAGTTGTTCCTTACTTGTTTCTCCTACAAAAGACTATCTGATTAGTACCTAGGTAGCCCCTTCCCCTATTCCAATATCGTTGGCTCTACCAAAGTCTTCAGGAAAGCAATTCAACGAAGAGCACACGGTATACGTCAAGTTAACGTGTGTTTCATTGTGAGCCCTCAACATCCTCTACAGCGTCACCTCTGTGCGTGCGGGGTGAGCCTGCCTACACCTCGCAACAAAGAGGAGGACGCAGCGCGTCGTTACAGCGGAGGGTGACCAACTGTCTTCCTAGGCCTCACGTTTCTGGCATTCCTAGATCATCTCAAACTTTTCTCCTCTTGGACAACGCTGCGCAGGAATGGGCTCGCTGCCCGGCCTGCCAAAGAAGCCAGAGGCCCTGTTTCGAAGCTTTCGCCTGGTGGGCAGGTAAAGGAATAACGGTCCCCACCCCTTAGGGACCAACCCCACCCTTAACAGCACAGTACTAGTTTGTGTGCCGGCTGTAGACCCAGCTCCAGCCTCTTGCTCTGCTGCCGCCCAAAGCTCCTCCTCCCGACCCGGTGTTCCAGGCAAAGAGCCCAGCCGCCCGCGTCGAGCTTCCCCAGTGACTTAACCCGGAGAAGAGGACCCTCTCACTTTTTTCCCACCATCCCAACCGCCCCGCCCCGCGTCCACGCCCCCACACGGCCCGAAGTTGCCCTCGCGGTTCCAGCCCCAGGACGCTTGGGCCCTGCTCCCCGGGGTGTGGCCAGAGGACTTCGGTGACGCCCCCTTGAGGACGGCCCCTTCCCCACCCCGGAAAGGCGACCCCGCGCGGCGGCGGCGAGTTGGGCATGCTCACTGGCGCCGGCCCGGCCGCAGCCCGAGCAGGAAGCGCCCGCGCTAGGCAGCCCCGTACGTTGCCTGCTGGAGCCGGGCGGAGCCCGCGCCCCGGCGCTGGGTGGCTCTGCTAGTCCCCGCGCCGCTGGAAGGCCGCACACGTGTCCAAGCGTCACGTCCGCGCGCGCCCCCGGGGCTTGCGTCAGCTGCTGCTCCAGAAGCTGGTGGGCCGGAACTCAGCGCATCGCTTGGGTTTGGGGCCCGGACGCCGCTGGGAGGGCACCGCGCGGGGTCCCACGCGGTGGCGTGTTGGGAACGCCTGGGACCGTCTAGAGCGTCAGCGTGGTCCAGCCCCCTGCCTGTCCGGTGCTGATCGTCTCCGCCGCCCGGTCCCGGGCCGGGCGCC
Organism: Loris lydekkerianus; assembly: GCA_963574355.1. Taxonomy (NCBI): domain Eukaryota; kingdom Metazoa; phylum Chordata; class Mammalia; order Primates; family Lorisidae; genus Loris; species Loris lydekkerianus. Next base: position 10,449 of record CAUYPK010006859.1, on the reverse strand, counting down.
GTGGCTTTGCCCCGGAGCTCGCTGCCCGCGGGGCGCGCACCGCCTTGAGCAGGGCGGCCCCGCGGCAGCAAGCGCCCGCAGTTCCATGGTTGTTTCGGAGCGCGATGAGCCGCCCGTCCTCCACCGGCCCCAGCGCTAACAAACCCTGCAGCAAACAGCCGCCACCGCAGCCCCAGCACGCTCCGTCCCCGGCTGCGCCCCCGGCCGCCGCCACCATCTCGGCTGCGGGCCCCGGCTCGTCCGCGGTGCCCGCCGCGGCGGCGGTGATTTCGGGCCCCGGCGGCGGCGGCGGCGGGGCGGGCCCGGTGTCTCCGCAGCACCACGAGCTGACCTCGCTCTTCGAGTGCCCGGTCTGCTTTGACTATGTCCTGCCTCCCATCTTGCAGTGCCAGGCCGGGCACCTGGTGTGCAACCAATGCCGCCAGAAGTTGAGCTGCTGCCCAACGTGCAGGGGCGCCCTGACGCCCAGCATCAGGAACCTGGCTATGGAGAAGGTGGCTTCGGCAGTCCTGTTTCCCTGCAAGGTAAGCCTAGGGACGGCTGGCGCAATTCTTCCCGGCGACCTTCTCGACTCCAGTGTCCTCCAAGCCCACTCGCAGGCCCTGAGACGCGGGTGGCATCTTAACACTTTGTCCATCCTCCCTCATGCGCATCTGTCCACTTTGGGGAAAGTTCAGGGTTGATATCTGCCCGAGTCCTGACCCTTAGATTAATTGGCACTGGCTGATGGTTGAAACACACCGAAAGCCCTCCCGGCCCGGTGCCTATGTCCCCTACAGACGTGTGCTCAGTACAGCTGGGTCGCGCAAGTAAAACTTGGATAGGGAAGCTGTCTATGGGGATAGAGGGGGAGGACATGCGCGAGCTGAACGCATCCTTGACCAGTACTCGGCTTGGCAGGATTGGTCCTAGATTCCTTCTGCACCCTGTGCCTGCCGTCTGCACATCTCTGACACGTGGGAGCTCTGGGGAGTGTAGCTAAAAAAAAAAAAAAAGAAGAAGAAAAAGGCGCCCACACCCTGTTTTCCTCTGGCTACAAGAAAAGCCACGCCTTTCCCCCTCCTGGCCTTCCAAAGACTGGGAAGGACTGAAGAGTTGTGGCTGTTTTTATACTCAGTGGGGCGAAAACAGAGCCACTTAGGAAATTAACAAGGGCACCCCAAGAACTGTTGTTACAGTTCTTTAAAGCTCATCACTTTATTTTTGATTTCGTTCAAAAGGTTATCAGTGCCCCTGCAAAGAACGCAAACCACCAAGACAAGAAAAGTCAAATGAAGCACCAAGACCTCTCTGTCCCTTCCCCTCCATTTTAGGTTTAGTATGTATCTTTGTAGACTTTTTAAACCATATATACATACACCCTACAGCTAAACTTAGCATAGATGTCAGTGTGTGTCAGGAAGGTTTTTTAATACAACATACGGTTTTTCTCCAAAAACAGTTTCTGCAACTTGCTGTTTTTAAATTCATATTATCACACGTTTTTGTATGTCTGAAACCTATTTTCACTTCATTGTATTTTAAATGTCTGCATAATACACATTGTTTGGTCATTGTAAGATTTGTTTACCTACCCTACATCTATCACTTAGAAATCTTGAGGAGCAATTTCACCGATATGCCTGTCTGTATTACCTCATTATACCCTATAGCTGGACTGAGAAGTTCATTTTTTGAAATTAAAAGTGGAAATAATGTCATTAATAATTTTGAGGGTGTTTTTGTAAAGTTAAGTGCTCTGCCTCCTTGGCTGTTTAAACTTTCTTGTGTTTCTCCTTGCTGCTTATTTTATAGGACAAGAGCTCATTTTTTAAATTAAAAATAATCCAACTGAGAATTCAGGCTTAGGACTCAGGTCAGTAAAATAAGTGATTTCATTTGGTTTGCCACAAAGTTTAAAATAGTGTATTTCAAATAAGGGACTGAATCAATGTTTGGACTGTGGGATTTCAGGCAACCTTATTAAATTACTTTTATCTCCTCCTCATATGAGGCTAACTAATTCACCCTGCCTCGTTGTTTTCTCATAAAATCTATATGAAATATATTTCCAGAGTTTTCTTAGGATCGTGAAGAAGTGGCAGCCTAGTTGTCAGAGAAGATTTAGTGGTAGTTGACATAGGATGGATATTTGATGTTGGAGATAATATTGCAGAGGTGGGGGGTCCCCCACAGGATTTCCTGGCCATCTTCTCACCCCTTTACTTATCCCTGAAGCTTCAGTGCTAATAGAAGTAATGGCTTTAAGTGAATTATAGTTCACAAATGAGAATTTGATATCAGTCGGTATTCCATAATTTATTTTTAAAAGCAGTATCATCAGGGAGTCATGTTTCCAAGAGAAAGGGAAGGAAACGGTTATAACATGCTATATGGAGAATGAAGTTTCACTTTCAGAATCTAGAACTGTGGTTCCTATGGAAACATGTTCTTTCATAATGTATAGCAGGCTTGTGAAGTCATTCTCCAAGACTTTTGAGAAGAAGTAGGAGTACTCAGCCTTTCTGTACATGTCAGCGATTTCTAGGTCTCTGTCCTACAAGAATGTTGTTAAGCCAAGCTACTTTGCAAACTAAAATTTAAAAGGGTCAACCATTCCCTTATATACCAGAAAGAAAGAACACTTTTATGTGTTCATGTATGTGAGATTTATAAAGTAGGAGTGTCCATGTCTCACCTTTGTTTGACCAATAATCCAAACTCAGGACAGGACAGCTCAGCCAGTTAGTGTGGCTAAACCAACCTTGGGCATATAGACAGGTCCGGCCTCCAACCAACATACATTAGTTGGAGAAGATGAGAGACGGTCGGGAATGGTAAAATAAGGTAGGTCTATTTATCTATTCCTTTGGCCTGCAGTTTGAGGCTCCTAGAAATCACAGAGGGCTGCCTTGGCACTGTCCCCAGGTGCTTTCAGAATCTCTGGTGGGCAGGCTCATCTGAGAAAACCAATATTGAGTAAAGTTCCAGAGCCCAGGTTCTCAAGAGCTTTCTGGCCCTGTTTGCCGAGAGACCACCTCTGGAGGCCTTCATTTCCTGATCTGTAAATGAGGGATGAAATTGCCCAGCTTGTGAGGACTGTAGCTTCTGGCATTCCCGAGAAGGGAGGCTATGGGGATGCCATTAGAAACCTCTGTGTGTTAGCTGCTTTGCGTAGGTTGGCTTTTATTAGGTTGCCTTTTTTTTTTTTTTTTTTCAGATGAGGAAACTCAGGCCTATAGAATGCTTAAATGTGAAATGACTTGTCAAGTCACATAGCTAGTAAGTTGGCCAGTTCATGCATCTGTACCTCAAAGGCACAAATCTTTTGTATATAGGATAGTATGAAAAATTTTGTAGGGATTTTGAGTCTGAGTGTATAAACCAAGATTCCAAATCATACCTCAAAATTGACACCAGTAACAAAACCATCTGGTTGGATGAGTTCACCAGGTGGGCCTCTGATGGGACTGCCCCAACATGACAACATACATACTCACTCTGAAATTCACTGGCAGGAGTTTTGTAGTGTACTTGAAGTAGAAAGATCAGGGTCAGAGGCAAGCCTACAAACATAATATTTTGGGAGATTTTATCACAGCCCTGAACTACTCATGCTTCAGTTGGTCAAAAATGGATGTATTGCCAAACAGCCACCCTACAGAAGTGTGGGGCCACTTAATTAAAGGCTAGAGCATTGCCAGCACTTTGATATGGGGCACACATGCATTACTAGCTCAGGACTCCTTTTTTAAACAAAGATGTCTGACTATCAGAGTATGGCCGTCTTCCACTTGGAGTATTTTTAGTCCATTCTCTGGCTTATTTCACCCTCTGAGAAATTTGACATCCTGTTCCCAGATCACAAATCCCACCCACAGAGTGTGGGTGTATGGAGAGAAGTGAAGAAGGTTGACACAAACGTGTCAACCTCGCAGTCTGTTTTGCCACTCAATGGGGTAGTTTGATATCAGCCAAGTATTTTTCTCCATGACTGTGGGAAATTCTAATCCAACCCAGCCTAGTTAGAGTATGAGACATTTTCTTTCCACTTTATCTTCTCTGAAAGTTTCTAGTAATATATCTCCAAATAATTATTGAACTTGATAGCCTCGGCCAGCCAGACAAGCCTTCCCTGTTGTTAGATTGTGACAGTGTTGTTTTTGTTCCTGAAAAATAAATAAATAAAACCAAGTCAGGTCAGCCAACACAGATGAAAGTTTGAAAGTCCCTTGGTGTGACCTCATCTAGTTCACTGGAGAGAAACTCTCTTAACTGCCGGCCAGGATTAGGTAATGCAAGGGGGAAAGGCACCTGACACATGGCCTCGGGATCAGGGAGATGGTAGGGAGCTGGGGGACAGATGCCACCTCTGAAGAGGGCAACCCTTATTTAGCTCTGGCTGATTAGTGAGGGTGGGGATGTGGATACAGCTTTGCCAGACCTTTAGATTTTTTTCAGAAAAACCCAGAAATCTAGATTTTTTTATGTTAAATATCTCAATTTTTTTTTTTCTAACATTGGCCAAATTCACATTGACAGCCAGCACTTGTAGGCCACACCAATCGTGTCTCCAGGCCAAGTTCCAACTGCCAGCGTGGAGCTCTGCTCAGGTTCTCTTTTAGGAAGTGTTCCATGAGCCTGGAAGTTCTCATTTAACTCTAGCCATACGTAAACTTTGGAACAATGATATGTCCCAACCATAAGTGACTGTGTAGCTTGTTTTCTTTTCATATTTATTTTACCAAGAGAATATTCTATTCTGCCCACCAGGAGACCCGACATGTTCTCCTGGTGACTAGATGTTTGACTTTGTTCAGGTCAGTTTATTTTTTTGCACTTGAGGGTCCTTAAGAGACATTGTTGTCAGGGGGCCAGTTCACTGTCCCTCAGACTGTTGGAGGGCCGGACTATAGTTTAAAAAAAAAAAAAATATGAACAAATTCCTATGCACACTGCGTATATCTTATTTTGAAGTAAAAAAACAAAACGGGAACAAATACAAACACACTGCCACATGTGGCCCGCGGGCTATAGTTTGAGGACCCCTGGGCTAAATGATTTATACCACAGTTCTTTCTTACTCTAAAATTTTAGAATGTAGTAAGCAATCTCAAAAGCACCAGGCAGGAGACAACTGGATTCCCATCCTGGCTTTGTATGGCTGTGGTCCACACAACTTTCCTGACCTTGTTTGTTCACCTGTTGACAAGACTGGCGGTAACACTTTGTGGTTGGGTGCTCCGAGATGAGATTGGAAGTGCTACAGAGAGCTTCTGCTTCACCATATCAAGTAGAAGTAAAGTAGGATTAGGGTGATTGTAAGGTGATAGGTAATCACCTAGAAGTGTAAAAACCAGTTTCAAAGATTTCTTTTTAACTCACTCAGCTAAGACAAAATCATTTGCTGTGGAAATTGACCCTGCAGTCCTCACTGCTGCCTGAAATTAATAAGAATTGGCCCATAAAAGCAATCGGATGAGCTGGCAAGGACCAGAATCCACATACTTTAACCTCAGGGCTTGAAATTTTAAAGAGCAAAATTGACAATACAGCTTTTGTTGTGTGTTATTATATAAAAGAGAAACATTAGATACGGTATAGCAGTACTAAGGTTTAATGCTTACTCTACACATAATTAGCTAAAATTTTTTCACAGGTCACAACTTGCAAACAGAATAAACCCTTAGTAGAATCAGTTGTTGACTGTAAGTTGATCCTTAGTACAACCCAAATGGAGGCTTACCTAAAGTTACAGCAGGTCTGGCCCATGAAGTACTACCCTGAGATTGGGTTAGATTCTCCCATTCTGTGAGTTAGAGCCCCATTATGAATCAACATAGAAAGTGTTGTAAACATCTGACTTTAGTAAAACCTCAATGTAAAATGTCATAAGAGCTAGATTTGTGCTTCTGATAAAATTTGTGAGAAATGACATTTCTTAGTCAAACCTATAAGGTCCTCACTCCTTGAAGGCAGGAGATACACATTTGCTGGACTGAATGCCAATATTCACAGCCACTGTGCTTTGCTGGCCAGTTTTGCAGGGTATGATCATAACAAGGGATATTAGAGTGCGGTTCCACTCTGGACACCTTGAAAAGGAAAGTAAGAAAGTTTTCATCATCACCTGCATCTTTGTATTAAATGGGTACGGTATCTAAGGCTTATAAGAAATTCTTTTGCTTGCCCCATCTTTCTCCATTAGTTTCTTGAAAATTGGGAAATTGTTATTTTCTTTGTTTCCAGTTTGGTAAAGATTTCATGTTGTGATTTTTAGACTATGTAGCACCTATGGCATAAAGGATTACTCCCGCTCAGTTTTTGGCCACCATAAAAACATGTCAAATTTGTCAATTTTAAAACTTCAAATCAACAAAGGTAGTGTCTTGGGGTTCACTCCTTTTCCCAGACTCTTACTTGTTCCTCCTGGTCCAAACCCTGACTCTGTCTCCATTGTGACTAGCTGGTGACCTCTCCAACCCTCAGTGGCTTATTGGTAAAATGGGGTGATGATAGGGTTTTTACAAGGATGAAACACAGTAATAATTCATGCAAGGTGGCTGGCATAGCGTTGGCACTAAATAATCTTCCTCATTGCTTTGTGAAGGAGATAGGGCATGGTTAGTACCACCCCCCACCTCCCAAGTGACTTGCCCAAGCTCATGCATTTGGTAAGTGTTGGGAGAAGAAACTCCCATGTGGGCCTTGTAATCTTTTTTTTTTTTTTTTTTTTTTTCAGTTATAGATTTAATTGAGGTTCATAAATGGGGCGGCCTCCATTCTACAAAGCAGAATGAAAGCTCCCATGGGACAGTGGCGGAACAGTGGGTTTTGTAAGGTGGAAACAAGAAAACAGAAGGAGAAGGGAAAAGAACCTGGTGGACACTGAATTGTTACAGAGAGCTGGGTACTTGTTCTCAAGGCCGCATCAGAAACAAACATGAACGAGTGGTTTTTCTGAAGAAAGGAAGAGAAATTTATTACTTTGCCAGCAGAGGAGGGAAAATGGCAGCCCAGAATACCAACTTTTCCTCCATACAGAGTCTTGTTTCACCGCAGCCTCTTGCCTTTTCTGCTGCCCACCCAATCCTGCTGAGGAACAGTGATTACCCTCCCATTCCAGGCCCCTGTCGTGGGTTTTGGAGGGGTGGCAGTAGTACTGGGGGGCCCTCTTATCAGGGTGGCCGGGTAAAACATGGAACACCCAGCTAAGTTTGAGTTTCAGATAAACAAATAATTTCAGAGGTAGGGAGTCTTAAGTATACCCAAATACTGCCTGGGAGATACTAGGTATCTTGTATTTTAACTTGCTAATTTTACAATGATTGCTTTAGTAGAGAATTTAAAACTGCTAGAAGAAATGAAATTGTTTGCAGAGTTGTCAGGTGTTTGCAGTTAAGTGTGCAGGTGGGGACAGGGCATGGAAGAAAGAGTGAGGCCATCAGTCACACGGCATAAAGCCTTTTATTCTAAAGGTGCTCTTGTTTGCTTGAACACACACTCTGAAGGGACCTCACAAAACTGGTTCTCCAAGACAGTGTGTGTTTTCCTGCTAACTGGCTATAGACGGATGAGAAACATACTTGGTCAAAAGTCAACCTTTGTTTAAAGTTTCTAAGATTAAAAATAGGGTTTTTGCCTGCACATTGTACCCTTTGATTGCACTAATGTACACGGCTATGATTTAACAATAAAAATAAATTAATTAAAAAAAATATATAGGGTTTTTGTAAGGCCAAAGGCACCCTCCCCTCATAACAGGACAGTCTCAAATTTTGCAATAATCACTCCAGATCTTCCACCAAGACATCTTTTAGCAACAAAGCTAGCTACAACATGTGGTTTGTCAACTTCCTCTTAGGCAGAAAGGATGAATTTTTTGAGCCCAAGACTTTGATTAGAATTGCTATATCTAGATGAAAGTTTGTAAAGTTAGTATTTCCTTAGCCTCAGCACTGTCTGGTGACACTGATGGTTTGGTGCTGAGTAATATTCTCAAGTTATTACCTGTAAAACTGTTTCTGCACTCCTGCTCAGTAATTTCCTCTGAGGGAGGTGAGGAATTTACCAATTGAGTTAAGTGAAAATAAGCTAAGGTTCTTAGAGGAAGGATGCTAGACATATGCAGGTTGGATATGATAATTAAGCGGAATTTTATAACAATAGTCAAGAAGTGAGCTGTAGAAAGTTGTATAGACCCAGTAGTGACTCAGTAGGCTCAAGGTCACCTAGGACACTGGGTACTTAAGTTCTAATCATAGCTACTCCACCATTGCTGTTAAACACATTTTAAGCAAGAGGAACAGCCATGAAAAAGGCAGCAGTGCTGATATCTCCTCCCCGTCTAATATCTCAAAAGAGCTATAAAGCTCCTCACCCCAAATTTATGTATGTAAATAAGGGAGATATCTTTATTAGAAATAACAAAACAAATCCATAGTGCCTGAAATCTAAAGTAAAATCAAACATTTTTTTCTGACATGATTTCAAGGTCTTTTGAATTTTTTTAATGCTAAGTTCCACAGTAAAACATCTAATTATTAAAGCAAAATTAACATGGTGGAGAACATTTCATCTACTCCAGATGAACCTAATATTTATTCACTTATTAAACACTGGGTGGATGGCTCAGCACCTGTAGCTCAGTTGGTAGGGCGCCAGCCACATACACTGAGGCTGACAAGTTCGAAACCAGCCTGGGCCAGCTGAACAACAATGATACCTGCAACAAAAAATAGCCGGGCATTGTGATGAGCGCCTGTAGTCCCAGCTACTTGGGAGACTGAGGCAAGAGAATTGCTTAACCCCAAGAGTGGGAAGTTGCTGTGAGCTGTAATGCCACAGCACTCTACCAAGGGTGACATAGTGAGACTCTGTCTCAAAAAAAAAAAAACAACAAACACTGGGTGGGCAAGAAGAAGGGAATGGATGGATTAATAAGTCAATACAATTAATAAGGCAGCAAATTAACTGAAAGATAAACAGATGCTCAGTGGTATTTTGGAGACAGGTTAATATTTTTAATCACAAAGGAGCTAGCTTAAATTGCTAGAAGTCCCTTTAAAAAAGTGGTAAAAATTTAAGTTTAACTGCTGTTTAAAATGTAAAAGTTTTACCATGTTGTGATCTATACGAAGTTTAGCTGCAACTCCCATTTGAATGTTGAAGAAAGACTTCAGCTAGTGGTCCCCGTAATGATCTGCTGATCATACAGAATGAATTACACTGTCAGGAGCTCATCCTTCCAGTTGAACTCACATAGCTCCATTTCTGGGTTCATCCTCCTAGCGCTAAAAGAAGGGGTGGGACTTGGGTAAATTTTATTCAGGAGCTCATTTTTCAGGCAGGTCTTCATTGCAAAATTGTATTGGTTCAATCCCAAAGACCCTTTAGTAAAAGAAAAACTATTAACTGTGGTTGCATTTACATTAGATATGTCATTAAAAGTATCTTTTCTTTAAAAAAAAAAAAAAAAACTATCGTGATTACACTTAATGTATTCAACCAACTCTGAGTAAGAAATCTCTATATCCCATAAAGGATAAATATGTTTAAGGCTAGATGTGTTAACTTAGTCCCTGAATTCTTTCATACATTTTTATTTTGATATGATTTCAAACTTACACAATAGTTGCAACAATATTACACAAAATTCCCATGCAGCATTTATCCAGATTCACCAACTGTTTCCTTTTTACCCTATTTCATTTATCACTTGTGCTCTTTCCATTCATATATATGTATTTTTTCAACCATTTGAATGCACATTGCAGGCATCCTGTCCCTTTACCCCTAAATAACTCACCATTTCTTTGAAAAACAAGGACATTTTCTTATTATGGCACAGTTAATCAAAATCAAGAAATTTGACACACGGTAGTGGACCCTATTAATACTATCTAATCCAGGATTAGATATACAAATTTTAGCTGTTGCCCCAGGAATGTCCTTTGTAGCAGTTTTGGTTTCTCAGTGCATCATATTAGCTGCAAGTGTGCATTTTTTGATCATTACATCTTATTTAGAGTGAAGGAAAGTGCCATTGGTTTTTACTTTGAGACAGCATTTCTTGGATTTAAATCAAGGTTATGATCATCAGCAACAAATTATTGTGCTTTGTTTTTCTTGAGACATTCTCATTTGAGGTGCTGCTGGACATTTTGTTAATACGTTTCAGCTGTTTGCTAAGAGGTGCGCAGGTTTAGTAGGCTCCGTGGTTACCTCACAGTTCCCGAGAGGAACAAACTCCCACCGAGGAGTGCATGGCATCTCCGTGGTAGCATTTGTTGATTGTCAGGGCTGTGCCCGTAGCTCAGTGGGTAGGGCGCCAGCCACATACACCCAGGCTAGCAGTTCGAACCCAGCTGGGCCAGCTAAACAATAATGACAACTGCAACAACAACAATAAAAAATAGCTAGGCATTGTGGTGGGCACCTGTAGTGTTTGAGGTTGCTGTGAGCTGTGAT